>JABSTR010001464.1:0-29066 GCA_013339765.2 Haemaphysalis longicornis | reverse complement strand
TTTCGGCAAGTGCAGCGCCAGTGGAGTAAACCGGCATAAATTTTTGTATTTTTGGCATGGCTAATGGGACACTACACCGATATTGTTTGAGCGCATCAGCTGGTAGACGGTTCCACTGAAGTTTTTGGGAGTGCCACTGGAAAATTATGTCGATAGGGATCCATAGTGGCACAGGCGGGCAGAACTGCGCCAAAAGGCCGAGAAATGGAAAGGCAAATTTGCCATTCCATGTTTTGAGGGCTCAGTTAGTAACCTGTTTTTTTTTTACGAACAAGCTATGGTACGTTTCTGACTTACTTCACTGTTCGCGTAAGAACATACAGGCTCTGCATCGTGTGTTTGGAGTGTTTATTTGAGGGCGAGCGTGGGAACAGACGAGCCGCACGAACTTGTTGCGGGGTGTGTGCGTTAGGAGTCTTTCTCGCGTTTCCTTTTGCGACAAGTTGTCAACCTTTTTTGCTTCTGCGTGACGTGAATGACCTTATCTTGTGCATTGTGTGCTAGATGAGGCTAGCTAGGGCGGCTAGGGCTAGATGATGTCACCGAGAGGATATTTTCGTCAGGGGGTACTGGCAACCAAGTTTTTACAGGCCCTCTTCACACTGGAATACTTGCCAAGCGTGCCGCGCAAAAGACTGTACCACGGCCTTGCGGATATTTTTTTCCCTGTTCCGTTGTAAAGATCCATGTACAGCGCAGCTAGGGCCTTGACAAGACGTACTTTGATGAGCAAAAAGAATGGCGGTGTCGCCATGGGTTAAAAGGTTCTTTTCTAAACTTCACGTGGGCGTCCTTCCAGTTTGAACCTGACGAAATAAGCAGGTCTATGCATCCATGGGGGTTTGAGTGTTAGCCATGCAAAAAGCCCGACACGAGTGAACACGTTTTCTTAAAGTGTTGGGATGGCGTCTTCTTTTGAGATGTGCTTCAGAGCAACTTTAGAGAAGGACTTACCCCTGGATGCCTGCGGGATCAGGTTTGCCCGTTCAAAGCTATAGGACAGGGTACCGTACGACCTCGCGGTGGTTGTGGCCCTGTACGGCATTTGGAAATTGCGCATGGCCATAAGCCATCCGGACATCGATGCCAAACAATCCATAGAGTGCTTTCCTTAGTTTGTTCGATGGATTATTCAAGTGTGGAGGGCTCAGCCCGTGCCTGAGGAATGCTTGCCCGTGTATGAAACACTAACAAACGTGAAAAAATTACACCATCTTCACGTAGGGGAACCCTGAGTAGTATGCGAAGCAGCCATGGGGTCGACTGAAATTCACATTAGTTCAGTTCGTCGTTTCCGTTGACGTTCATCTTCGCGTGCCTTCGTTGTATCAATTTTTTCACTTCACCCACGACCGTTCATCATCGCCAAAGAAAGTTGGCTTCCATGCAGGGCGTATTGGCATACAACGGCATCACTGATGAAAAGGAAGCTTCGCTTTAAAAGCCAGCAGAACGAGGAAGCCGGCTCACCGCGAAATTCCCAATCGCCCCGCATTCGCCTATTAAAGGGAAGGTGAAGCGGTTTTAGAATTAAAAGAAAAGTTGACTAGCAGCAAGTACACATTGAATAGTTCACGTGTACGAAATATTTTCGCAATACATGCAATAGAAGCGGCGCAATGAGCAAACAAAAGTGGCCCGATGCCCCGCCCCCATCTCGCCGCGCGATGCCGGAAGACCGACGAGAGCGGGCGAAAACCGGCTGAAAAACGTCATACCTGGACTTCCGGCCGGATCGGCCGCCTCGGCCATCCTCTTTTCGCCGTGTTTCCTTGTGAATGATACTTGTTGTTATTGTGGTTGATAGCACTCATTTGTACAATTTTCGTGTTCAAAAAGTATGCACGAACGGCAAACGAGGCATACGTTATCGTGCCGTATTCCTAAGCAGAATAATGCCACGCCGGGATGCTTGATAACATACGGAAGCGACAGCCGAGGTGGCTGTGCTTGATGACAGAGATTATACTACACTACGTTAAATACTTTGTAAACACTCCACTCCTTTTTTTTTTTTTTTTTTGATTGATGCGACGACCGTGAATGTTCACATTAGATTCTAGATTTAGGAAGGATGGGGAATACTGCTGTACTTTGGCCGGGGATGTTTCGTTCCATTCCAGAAACCAGTCACATTTTTTCAGGAAATACTTGTTTCGTTAAACGCTTGGTTTTCTTTCCCTATGGGCTCAGGACAGTGTTCAAAAAAACAATTTTTTGGCGAAACTAAAACAATGGGCCAATCCTGATAGAAGTTCCCTCCCGGCTAAGAGGTAAACATTATTTCTACAAAGTAACCCAAGACAACCAGATTACTTATTTTGCAAGTATACATGTCACGATAAGGTGATGTTGGTCTGGAATTAAAAAAAAAAAACACACTCAGAACCACCACCGTGCCATAATTTGTGTTGACTGCGGGGGCCTAATTTTTGCCCAAGATTCCGCGTGGCTGCATATTATAACCTGGCAAGCACTTGTTGTCACTGAACCTCAAGTGTGCTCCAGTGATAGTCGGTGAGATATATATAATAGTGATACTAAAAAAATTAGGAGCGAAGAGTAAATATACCGCCTCTGTCCGACTAGTGCGGTAAATGCTTAAATCTAGAAATGCTGAAACAGGCCAACGATTCATTATCACAAACGTTTGGTGATTGTTACCTAAAGTAACGTAACTACAACGTAACTGCCTTGTCCGACTGGTCTGTTAATTATAACGAGGTGGCCGTAATATTGTAGCAGAATGCGCAACGCACAAGCGAAAATCAAGCCCTACTACAGCCAATAATGCTGAGCAGGCACTAGTATGCTGCAGCGTTTTCAGAATAAATGCATGTGAAGCAGTAAGACGCCACTCATCGAAGTGCAGCTAGCAATCGCGGAGGCGCCGTAGCGCCGCTGCCGAAATGGCGCGCGCGTGTGGGTCTGTGTACGGGGATGAGTAACGGGGCTGGGGTGGGCGACAACGAACAAAGGAAATGCGGAAGCAGAGTCTGCTTGTTGGTTTATGCGTGTACCGGCAAGATGAGTCTCGCATCTTGCCGGTACGCAAATAGCGCATGAACGCTATTTTTTCGCGCAGCGCACGTACGTGCTTTTCGCTGGTAGATTATCTTCGGCATAAATGGTTTTGTGAATAATAAGAAACAGTTAAGGCAGTACCTAATATTAACATAAGGTATAAAATCCCCCTATGCTGGTTGCCTAATCAAAAATATTTTGATGGAACCCACTAGTCGAGTCACAGTCACTGCTTTGGGGTTCTCTGTTGTGTAAAGCAAATTTAAGCTCCAAGGTAATTGAACCAACGGTGCGGCCGACACAGGTATTGCCCTCGAAGACATAACGTGGCGCCATCTACGAGTGACGTTACTTTTAAGACGCCGGGTTATGTGTTGTCTTCGGCTACAACTCATTCCCTGTGCTTATGCGGCGGTGTTTTTTTTTTTTTGTGTGTGTAGACCCTTTGCGAATCCTCCTTGTGGCTTTGATGCAGAATACACAAAAAAGTGGTCTACAGCCCAAATAATCCGGGCAAGCAATCAGCGACTCGCTTGTTCCCGGCGCGTCTACGTAGTTGCTGCCATTGCAACCCACAGGTCGTGCGCAGCCAGCCAATGTCAAGGACTATGATGCCGAGAAAAGTATGCTGTTAATGCATTAAAAAATACTTGCAATGCGACACGAACCAGGCTGTCTGTGCAACGAAAATAGGCCTCGCAACAGCGACGGGAACCTGCCGTTCAGTTGCGATCTCACCGCACGTACTGCGCTCATTGCCTGGTAAAATGACTACGCAAGAACGGTGGGCGGATCACTTTGCCACACATGCTTAAAAGGGCTGGTGTGATATGCAGTTTGGCTTGGGCAGTGCCTATTTCCCCTCCAATTTTTCAATAGTTATGCCCTGGTTTAATTAACGATCACCGCCGTACTGTGTACGACTGATATATTTACTTTTCGCGATAACTTGTCCGCAGTGTATGAATGGTATGAACACGAGTTTTTAACACCTTCGAGTGGGTTTAGACGTGGCTTTGTTCCCTTTTCATTAGGACCTCATCGTGGGAATTTCTAATTGCAACGTGGCTTTTGTCTGTTTACAGTGAGCCGGCCTTTCTCTAGCACCAAGCTCAAGAACTCACGGCTGCTCACAGAAGGCCAGGCTGTGTACGAGGCGAAAAACGTCGCGGTGACGGGGTTTGGTGTAACTAGGAATTCAAGAAAAGGGGAACCAAGTGTTGGGAGCCTCCAAGAAGTTAGGGGGACACAAACGCAGCACGCTCGCGCGCGACCAGTTTTAGAAGAGGGTCTTCTCCAACAGCTCGGAGCCAGCGTCGCATACTCGAGTTTCAGAGTCGTTATATTCGGAACTTTATGGTTAGCGTCGCGGCAGATATTTCATCGCCGCTATCACTAAAGTTACGAATGACAGTCCCTAACACAACTTTTCGCCACAGTGTCACCTCTTTTCTCGTATGTGAAACTTTGTATCCGCGGTTTTTGCCATTTAAGCGATTGTTGATCAACATACCTCTAGATCAAAATACCTGCCACAGCCCCTGTCGATCCTTGCGTGCAGGTACCGCCATCCTTCGGCCGCTCGCCGCACCACGCGTGAACGGGCCGGCGGTGCCGAAACGGGCCTCCGTCGGCCCGCCGGTCGGCGTAGATCGTGGTAGATATTTGAGCATCGTTTTGGAAATCACCACTGATTTCCAAGCAGCTATGCACCAAGGTAGTAACGGGGATCCTACAAGTGACGTCAAAAGGATCTCAGCGCCAGCCTCTACAGTGGTGGCCGTCGCGGCCAATACGGCAGGGCTTCCATCACACAGGTGTAAAGAACGAGGCGTTTTGCACACTTGCGGATTCCGCAAGCGGTGGCAATTTCCGTTTATGATTGCGCGCCATCTGTTGCGATGGGGTGGACGCTCAATATCATGGGGGTTTTGGAGGGCACAAATGGCACTCGGGATTTTCGCTTAAGGTGAACGCCCCCGCTGACGCCGGATTTCATGCGCCACGGGGCCTTTAACGCTCCGCTTTTCAACTGTGCTCACGGTGGAGTCAGCTCATTTTTCATTATGCCCAGCCTCTTCCACGCGCAAATCTTGCGTGCTGTCTAACTTCATGCTCACCTTCCATGCCCTATCTTATGGGCCTAAACTTGGTCTTCACTTACATATGAGTGAAGATACCATTTACTATATGACGAGCCGTAGCCTCCCTTCTGCTACGTCATTGCCTCCATTCCTTACCCTATGTGACATTTTGTGCAACTACGGCACCACTGCCACTTAAGTGTCCTCAAGGACTATTTTTGTTTCCTTGGAGCTTTTGAAAGCTTCTCTCATAACGAGGAAGCATAGCGCTTCGAAAAAGCATGCGTTTTAGAGATTTCTAGCCGTATCCAGGAAGCTACTTTCAACAACGTCCACCAATCTTTAAAAATAATGTAACAAAGGTAGCACTTCGCTATCCCCCTTTCCCAATTTTCCACTGTCCCGAAAAAAATTGTTAAGGATCTCCGGGTGTAACGACAGCAGACATGCCACGGGTGCAGATTCATATTGAAAGCAGAAAATTGTAGGCTTGTGCTACTGTGCAATGTAAATGTAAAGTATATAGCCGTTTTCATTTACATTTGTAAGCTTGCAACACTTCGTATACGCTAAGGCATCCGTGAGCAAACGTGCAAGAAAATAATTTGCGCAGTTTCACCCAGTGTGTGTCTGTAGCCGAGCCGCCCACTTTTTCTTGAAAATTTGAGGCAGGGCACTGAGAGGCACCTAAGAAATGCTTCAACAATTTGCAGCACCGGCTAGGTACAATACAAGGGCAAGATTGAAGCAAAATGGTTCTGTTAAATCCCAACCACATGGGTGCGTAAAATCGACGTACTCGCGCAATGACGTGCGCCAGCTGCAACATGCGGCGCTGCCTTAAAGTGTGGTTTCTTCTTCGTCCGATTTGTCGGGTCCGACTTGTCAGTCCGACACGCGAGTTTGTGTCGGGCGGCCGTTTTCTTTCGCGTTCGGGAGCAGGACCCAGACAGCAGTGTCGGGCCAAACATGTCACTTAAATCGAATATCGTGATTGGTTCGTCCGACCTTATAGTACTTTTTGTTTACGCTCAAACAGCTATTGCGGTCATTTGAGAAAATTTGAGTTTATTTCCCTCAGCATGGCGCGAATGTTGATCTCGCTAGACTTAATCAGCCAGCAGCCGTAACGTTTATGTAGACGCAAGCGCATTGGAGAGCTTCCCATAAACCGGTGCATGCCCGGCGATGCTGCAGCTTGGCTCGGGCAGGGTCACTCTGGCTCGAGTTATGGAGCGGCGACGGCGCAAATTATATTCTTCCCGTTTTTGCGAATCTCATGCGGCAAGACTGTTCTTTGAAGCATAACCGCTCTCCCAGCGATGTAACATGCGTCCACGTACGTAGCAGCGCTCTATGATTACGCAGAAACAAGCTCTCGATCGTTCAGCGCATCGCATTCTGATACAGTGCGCACGGGCTGTCTATTTCCGTCGTTGCGGCAAATGTTAGCGCTTCTTTCGTCAACTGCAATGAGCGCTGGTATTTTTAATTCTGCGACGCGGGGTACACAATTTTGGTATGGGAGTATCGGCAGCATAGTTGTTACCTTAACATCATGTCCGCATCTCTTAAACACATATTTACGTACTCATTTTGCGATTACGCGCCTGTGGAACTACGGCAGGCAGCGATCGTATTTAGTAACTGGCAAAAACAGGAATAGTTCCACCGACCAGCGCCGCGGTGTTTTCTTTTCTTTTTTCTTAATGGCGATGCCGGCTTCGATCTTTGTGTTCTACAACGAGATTACCTTTTCTGGACGACTGTGCGAAGGCTCCCATCCAGGTCATGAGTTTTACTTAGTAAATAACTTCCACAGAAAACACAGCTAGGCACATTTACGCTTTGCAGCATGTTTCCAGTATTATTGTTTACAGTTAATCATGCTGATTCCGATACTACAGATTTTGTTTGCAAATTAGCACAGGCTTCGAACCTGGCCCGGGGTTTGTAAAAACAGGCGTCCGTACACGTCTGCATATGGTGACCATATACCAGAAGGTATGAGCGATTTATACAGCAGAATGGAATTTTTTTTATCCCTCACAGGAGCAGGCCAGTCCCACCACTGCACTTACATGGGGGGGTACCAGCCGTCTGGCCAAATTAATTTCAAGAGAATTAATTCACATACTGCCTCCCCACCCTCCCCGCTCCTTTCTTGCAGCCTGGGTTACTGCTTGTTCGGCGGATTGGAATGAATAGCTGACACTCTCCTCCTACTTCTAATAGTCCCCATGGTAGTGCCCTTGGTCTTCCTTTTAAATTTTCTGTAATTTACATTGTAAATGACCCTAGATAGATTTCGCTATACACCGGCAATTTCACTATTTCTTACAATATCCCCTCCTGGATTCATGAGTGGGCTACGGGGGTTAAAACCGGATGACTGCAGTCTGTCTCATATCGTCAACAAAAAGAATCCACTCCCACTTTTTTACCCTTTTTCAGGAAAACTTGCCCACGAATCTCAGAAATGTACTCTTCTAGCTATTGTATAAACTAGCAACTTCAGCTGGAGTCACAATATATAAAAACCAATGTTTCCTCATCTTGTCGTGAAGTCGGTTTTATAAGTATAAACTCACGATACTCCAGCAAAAGTTAGGATTACTTTGTGCCCTACTTTAATTGATAAAACTTCAGTATGACCTGCACAGTCTACACCCCAATATAGAGGAAATAATATCGAATTGGTGAAAAGGCTCTAAGAAAGACGTTGACTTTATTTTCTAAATATAATTGCACAAATTCTCATTGTGAGATCATGTAAGCTTATGGGATTCAAATATTAGTCAAGGAGAAAGTTTTTGCATCTTACATTTCTTCACTGTTCAGAATTCTATGGTCGCACTATGGTCGCACGGATTCTGTTAATGAGCTCATGCAAACTGGTGCGATTGAAGCACTAGGGAAAAAAGAAGTCTTAATGCCTTAAATTTTTTCGCTGTTGTTATGCTACAAACTTGGCCTAGATACAAGACCACGACATACTTCAAAATAGTATTCATCATTACCATTTTCATTCTTTCACCCGTTCTACACACCGGTTGAAATTTTTTTCCCACGTGTATTATCGACTGGAAAAATACACCTAAACATATGGCTTGATTAATTTGAATAAATAGAAGCAAATGTTTAGTTTAAGTTGCTGCCAATGTAGTATTTGCTGGTATCTATGATCTTGTTCACACCTTTATGCCCCTCCTTCTTCTCTGGTTCGCAGTTGCACTTCTGCTTGCTAGCCAATTAACCCTGGTATCCTGGTATACGGTGAGTATCTTGTCCATCACTGCTCGGTATCCTCCCTTGCTACACACCTTTATGCCCTATCTCTTCTTCTAATAAAGTTTAAAAAATAGTGACAAGAGCAGACTCAAGGTGCTGAAGAAAGAAATGGCCTCACACTAATTGCAGAAGACTCATGACAGAACACGACGTGTATACCCCACACAAAATAAAACTCGCCGATCAAATTTTATTTCAAAACAAGACAGCTATGTACAAAAACAGATAGGCCCCAGAGATTTATAGATACATGAATTAATAAGCCTTAGTTATAAACAAAGCTGGCTACGTTTTGTTAAGAGCAGTGATGCCTCAATGAGTTACCAGATATAGTTCATTTCCGCAATTTCCACTTATAACGCAGTCTGTTTTGAAATGAAGCCTCTTTCGGCCAAAGTTAGGCAAGTAAAGGCCCAACAAAAAGAGTTCCTTTGTTTAATGCTACCAAATGTACTAAGTATTACAGACTTGAAACACACAAGGTTAAGTGAACAACACTACATACAACAATAAGTTAAGTTTATGCAGACTTGAAAAAAAAAAGATCAGCACTAGATGACGCTAAACTGCAGCACGGTTTATTGACATTTCATCGATAGGCACACAACTCGTAATGATCAAGTAGTCCCATGCATGTTGAACCCTTTCATTTTGCACCATTCATATTTTTCTTTTCCTGGGTTCCTTAAATATAAATTGATACTTGAGCATCATCACATACACTATGTTCTTGCAATCAGTAAAAATTCTATGCACTCAACACCAATACAATGGCTTAGAAAAGTGGACAGTCAGATTCAATCAAGTTGAACGCTGCACTTCCTCTTTTTTGTGGTGTGCAAAAACTTTGACACCTACTAAAAATAGCATATACCCAATTAAAAACGTACAGATATGCCACATTTTTGTAGCTCACAATGTCCTTGTTTTATCTCGTTGGTTTATTAGCTTCTAGTTAATCCTGTTTCACAACTTTCCTTGGTCACAAGAGGGCAGGAAGAACCGGTATGTTGTTCTGACTGCCTGTCTCCCTTAAGAAACGTGAAGCACCATGCTCAACAGAAGCTCAATGACTTGCCCAATGTGCTCCTTTGTGCATAACAGGCATGTGCAAAACACAAGTCATTTTCAAATGAGTGGATGTAGTGCAAAAAACCTGGTAGGGTTTTTCAATAACCCCCAGCAACGAAATCATTTGCATATTTATCCCGTATATTTCCTCTACAATGTAACAAATTCCCTACCTTTTTGATAGCTATGATTCGCCGCATGTTCCCATGAGTCACACACTATATCCACACACCATATCCTCACACCACATAGGTACACACCACATCCTGGACTAGGACTAATTCTTCTTCAACTGCGAAGTTTCAGAGAGAGCTGTACAGCTTTCCTTTGTAGCCGTACAGCTGCACTGAGGTGGATGTCAAACTTTCCTTTGTAGTCACTCACCTCACTGCCTGTACCGAGACTCCTTTCCTAAATCAATTTGAGTCATTACTTTCAATCCACCCTGTGTGGTGTGTATCGTGTCCTCACATAACAAGGCAGACACATTCAACATAGATGATTCATCTAAGCTGCAAACATTTGCTATTGGGTTAGGTATGCAGGTTGCTCTAATGTCTTTAGTGAAACTTCTCTCACGTTGAAGGAAGTATACTAGAGCATCTTCACATGAAGTCGTGTGCCAAAAGCACTATTTTCAATGCTATTAAGCAGCAGCCTCAAGTTCAAATTAGTTTACTATATGTACCTTTGTCTGCAATAAGGTCATTCTTACCATTGAAGATAACAAGCCCTCATATAATGTATGCATCGCAGAAATTGAGTTTGTTATAAGTGGGTTTAGACGTACTGAATTAGTTCAACATATCAAACTGGTTGTAACACCTGAACCCGTTCACTATAAGAATAAACAGCAAAACAAAACCCGCACAGGTTCCTTGTTTACAATGAGGCAAAAAAGAACAAGGAATAAAGATTTTACCATGAAGCTTGTGACGTAATGATGCATAGTAGATTACTGGCAATGTCCCTTCCTTCTGGTTCATGGTATAGGGGTTTCTCATAATCATCATGCCACAAGTTTCACGTTTCAATCTCGATTGCTTGTCATTTTTACCATTGTACTCGTTTTACCGTTTCTTGAAATAATGCCTGACCAAATGAACATTTGTCGAAATTTTGACTATAGTACTGTTCACTATAACCCGTTCAACTGTACCGGAATAAATCTGCTGCTACTTTCTACGGGAGCTGCCCTTCAACGAGTGCAATGGCACAAAGGCACTGTGAATGTTCCGTTATTATTTTGCTCAGCTCGCAAACAAGCTTATAAGTTACAATGATTGCACAAACTGAAGGAGGCATGAAGTGGAAAATTGAAGTGATAAACTGAATAGAAGATGGACATGCATCAAGACACCACTCGTGCCAGCACTCATGTGTGCATCCTGCTCCTCTCCTTATATGTTATGTCATTGAATGGATCAACAGCGCCAGATAAGATCCATCAAAGCACTGTCCACTGCAGACAATGAACGAGGGCCTTGATGCAGGTTACTTACAAGCGCAGGCATACTGCTCACTGATCAGTGTGGGCATACCTTATAAGGAAGCTTCTTCACTTAAAAATCATCAGGCGTTCTAACAACTCTGTGTTATTAGATACATTGGGACTGAACTACTTGCATGCATATGAGGCTTCAAAGCGATAGCTTAGCAGAGTTGGAGATGCACAAGATTCGAGACACTGCTGCCAGCCCAGTCCGTCAAGTTCTCTTTCTTTTTTATCTTTTGAGACTGCACGGCTGCAGCAGTAGATGTATGGTGACCGAGAGCAACTCTCCAGATCAAACAGCAGCAATTCAAGTAATTGAACAAACGAACGGTGACGAACCTCAAACGATGACGTCACAACAGATGCATGTAAAATTACCAAGAATTGAGCTGGGGAAGATCAGCACACAACGGTAAGAGTGGCAGCCCTTCAAGGAGCTGCGCAGTGCATGAAAACAGTTGTGCTGCAAATGTCTGCCATCAAAAGAAATGTGGCTGATATGCTGACCAAGTTCTGGACACTGGAATCAACTGCAGTGAACGACATCGAGGAAACAAACAGCCCACATCCCAACCTTACATTTTTTGAGGAGACCATCAAACAAATGGATGGACATTAGAAGAAGGCGCTTCCTTGGAAGCCAATGTCACTATACCACTTGATAAGGCACTTTCTAAACTCCCCAGAATTGTGTCAGGACTACCGACGCTGTGATCAGAAACTACGACCAGCTAGGGATAGCAAAACTTACGGACAGTACGAGTGAAGCTGATGCCGTTTGCTACATGCTGCGCTAGGCTGTTGCACGTTACCCTCACAAGCTTCAGGTGGTTTTTGACGCCTCATCGCACAGTAACTCACCGAAATATTTCAACAACTTTGAAAGTGGACTGAACCTAACCTCCGATTTAGTCAGTCTATAGGGCGTATGCAATTGGCTTCCGAATGCGTGGTGGTGCTATTTGCTGCGCTGCACCGATGCCATCTGCACGGTTGCATTTTTCCGCATGGGCCGCGGCGTTCCTGATGTGAAATGTGGTTCCCAGTATGGTGTTGGCAAGAATGTTCATGTGGACAGCATTTTTTTCGAGAGCGATTTGTGGGTTTGCGAATGGCTTGTTACAAGTAGTAGTCCGCATTGTTACCCGCATTTAGCGGTGTAACCGAGTGAGCGAATACAGAAATTAAATGGCACAGGAAAGTGTGGCGAAAGTGAGAGGGGCAAGCAGTGAGACATGCTCCTCGTTGCGTGGCTCATTCGGACCACGTGACATTTGCGCGCGACGGTCAAACACGATTTACAACAACATGCTCGGCGGCGGCGGCGACGCGCTGCGCGATAACGGCACAGCAACGCGCGCCCACCATGCGTTCCCTGATCACGCGAACACTTCCCGAGACGCAGCAGCTATGCGCCGTGATCGAGAAGACTGCAGTTCGCGCTGCGCACAAATTTCGAATTAGGGAGCATAGGAATCGTCAGCCATTTTGTCGTCGTCCTTTCTTTCCTGATCTTTTTACATCTATTTTCCACGGCATTTCTCGTGGTTTAGTTTACTTTTCTCTGTTTTTAATGCTTAATTTCTGTTCGTAAGGTTATATGTGGTTAGTTTACTCTATATGTCACGTTAGCACGAGTGAAGTGATGCCAGACGCGGCATTTTTTTTTTTCCGCGAAATGCCGGTGGACGTCGCTGTAGGGGAGTGCTTATGGTACCCTTGGACGGTACTTTAGGCATAGCCTTTTACTAAACCCATTAAAAAAGCTGAGTGCAGTGCTTCGTGGGGGAGGGTTTTTAACACACTTGGTGTGTTCGGACGTGGTGGTCTGATATGTCTTATTACTAAAAATGGTATAAAACACATTTTGAAACGGAATGCGGTGCTTTCTTCTGGCATCAGGGTTGTTAACCCAATTTTTATGTCCTGCCCCTATTGCAGCGCCGAAATTAAGTGAGAGGCAACCACGCTGCCATGCTGTGAATTTTTGCGTCAGGTATTGATAAAAATTGTTTACTTCGTTTGTCAAAATCGGATGATTGATCGGCGGTAATAATTGGTATTATTTGCTTTATTGAAGATCATTTCACAAGCTCTTAAGAACCCTTGGCCAATCCACTCTGGAATGTGCACCTCTCAGGGCATATTGAGATGCCACGACCTACGAATGCTGCACACTTCCTAGTCATTTGTGGTTGCGTTTCAATGTGTGTTGATTAAAATTAATGGAATAAAATGTTTCATCGTCTCGGGTACTGAAGTTATTACATTGATAACTTGGGCTCTAATAAAATTGAATCTCTGTAACAGATTTATACTTGACGAGGCAGTCGCCAATACCCCTCCGTGGACAAGCGCAGGTTTTGTACTTCGAAATGATGTATGTGAGTGTCACATACTACCATAAATGCAGAGATTTTGGACAGTACAGGTGACGTAGAAGACCGCACAGCGCGGGGCCTCGGAAGTGCAAACACCGGCAATTCCGGAAACAGGAAGCCCCAAGTGTACACACACACTACGATCTCCGCCTTGATGCTGCTGCATTCCTATTTCCTCCTCTCAAACCAAATTAAACCCAGTTTAGGAGGGCGAAATCTACTACAGCAGCGGAGCTCTGGTCCTCTTGTGTTGGCTCGAACGACCCGAAAACGGCAGCGCCGGCCGTCACCGCGCAAATTCTAGAGTTCGGAGTATAGGAATCGCTAGGTCAACTGTCAGCGGCGGGAGACTCTCTTCTCTCTCCCCTTTCTTAGCGGGAGGCAGAGGAACGCGCCCTGCGAGACCAGCTGCGCCCTCTGTCGGCGGGTCTGGGAACCGGTGTCTGCAAGGCCACACCGGTAGTCAGGCCAGTGGATTTGCAAGAAAAAGTATGAAGAATAATGTAAGAAATCCATTCAAAGGGACCCTGCAACGCCTATGAGTCATGATGGCTTTGTTAGTTAATGTCTGTTGCCGCAGAAATGTGTTATCGCGAGAATAAAAAATACACTGGGTTCTTTTTGTTTCATTAAGATGACTTAAGGGCGAAAACCTGAGTGGCGGTGCATTAAAGACCGGCGCTGATTTACGCGCGCTACTGCCCCATCCACGGCTGACATATCTCTCTTCCTCTTTCGGCGTGCCTATTTGGCCGGCAACCTTTATCATCCACACAAATTCCATTTGTCACGCCCGCATTCCGTTATTAATTACTCAGCTGTCTAGATTCGTGCACAAGGATGAGGGGTCGATCCCGGCCGCGGTGGCTCTTTTTCACGTGGAGGTGACAGCGGTAACGCCCCGTGTGTCGAGATTTCAGCGCGCGGTAAAGATCCGCAGGTAGGCGAACTACTCCGGAGCTCTTACCTCCGGCGCGCCTGATGTACCTTCGGCGTGTTAAAATGCCAAATTCCTTTTAAATATCTTAGCCACGTTTTTTAACTCTCTATGGAATCGTCTAATCTGCTGGCCTGACTTGCTAAGCCACCCCTCTTTTTCTGCCTAGTTACCCTTTAAATCTACCAGCTTGTCCACTTCAAACCCTTCGTCGTGCAACTTAATTACCTGAGGGATCCACTTCGATCGCTGAGTCACACATCCTAAATCCTTTTAATCTACTCAATACACTGCGTGGTTCACTTCAATTCTTAATGTTCTGTATATATACGTAATGAACTTGCTAAATTTTCGGTTTCGTTGATTTTATTCGTGCTTACGTGTGTTTCCGCCTGTTTAATGAATAACAGGAGTTCCCCTCTCAGTCTCTGACTCTGGGACCTCCTTCTGGAAATTTCTATTGTATGCGTGTAACACAAAATGAAATAAATTCACAAAAATTCAATTCCCTCCATCATCCGCTTTAATTTACATGTCGGTTCGATAGCTTGGCAGCCTTCTTCCTCTGCCTTTCTTCTCTCCGAGCAAGTGGCGAGCGTTGTCGTTGGTTTCGAAAGCATCCAAGGCCACTTTTCACGACCACCTTTACCTGTTTGACCCCGAGCCCAATTGAAGATCAGTCCCGCCGCCTTCAGCCGGTCTGCAACTGGCCAGAATTGGGGCGGGAGGCCCAAGCGAGGAAAAAGGCGTCGCAATCCTTACCAAAATGCTTGCTTTTGGTTGTTTTTATAACGAAAACTTATGAATGGTAGAAAATAGCGTTCTCTCACAGAACCAATGCATTTCCCCATAGACCGGTTGGCCGACCGAAAAGCCCCTGATAAGATCTGTGGACACACGGCGCGCGCTTGAAACGGCGCTTTCCATATATATAGGGTCAAAATGGTTACTTAGAAATCCCCAAAAAGGAATCGTTCTCGATGAGAGAATACAAGCGTCGATAACGAAGGGGTGCAATAGTTTACCTTTTTCTCATAAACCAAGTATCGGTGTAAATTTAGATCGCTCGTAGATGCGCTTACTTAGTGTGCGAAAAGTGGTCGCATTGGGTTCGTTTTTCGTTGCGATTTTGGTCTTTTGAAGGCTTGATGAATGATTGAAACTCACTTTAAGCGTGGGGGGGACGCACGTTCGCTTTCTCTCTTCTCCCAACTTTCTTTAGGAAGAGATGGTAATCTATTTTCTTTTGCCGTGCACGCAATCCGTCGGTTTCGTTCCCGGCTATCGCCAAGCTTTCGACTGGAGTGAAACAGCGGTTACACAGACATCGCCCAAAACAGGCAGCGAAAACCGGTCGAACGGTTTCGATAACGTAACACCGAGCAGCAGATATTTTGAATGCCGCGCGTTTCCATCCCTTGTGTTTGAAAGTGACACTTAGTCACGTGATTGCACTGGCTGCCCACTGATGGCGGAAATGGCAGGAACTGCATCTTACGACGACAAATTTCAAACAAACAGCTCATATGAATGCCTGAAATAAAAAAAATAAATTAACTTTGTAGTACAATATACGTTAAAAAGTACAAGCGCCATAAATTAAACTGGTTGGATTTCCTTGGCCCCTGTAGAAACAAGTGCAGCAGTGGAGCGAGAGAAAGCACTGGAAAATGTGTCACGCCAGAGTCGCACCTCCTTGGAGGTGCGCTGCCTTGGACCGGTTACGTCCCCTCAATTATCAGCGAATAGCATGAATCGAATTTCAAAGCGCCTTGAACTCCGCCTCGAAAAAGTTATCATCAGGTTACGTGGGCGTCGCTAGAGCTCTTGTCTCCCGAGTTTCCGCTCAATCTCCGGCCTCATGGAATGTGACCCCTGGTTAAAGAAGTGAATGGTTATGGACCGTCGAAAAGTAAGTTAAGTAAGGGAAACATAACAGAGAAGGCCGATATATACTAGTCATTAATTAGTTACTGGGAAATATAATTGGTACTGGTTCTAGTTTTTCTTGCGCTTTTTTTTTTCATTTCCCGTTTACGGATTGAACACTTAAACCTTCGTTTCCTTTGTCACGGCTTGTGGCGAAGACGAGGCAGGGGACAGGTGTACGAGGCACACGAGCCGACAGACACGAGCCACCACGAGCCCTGCCCAGAGCCTTCGTTCCGCTTGCAGTCTAGTTTACGTCGCTCACCAAACGGCCCACCGCCGTGGAAGAAATCGGGAGCGGCTACGACCAACGTGACGTCGCGCTTGCTAGCAGCGCCCGGCGTCCATCTCGCCACCGACAGCGCAAACCGAGGTCAGCAGGCGCAACATGCCTGCTCCACCTGCGCGAGAGCAACCGAAAGGCCGGGGCAAGAAGCCCGAAGTCGGCAAGCGCGGTCAACGGGGCGGCGCCTATGCCGGAGGAGGAAGACCCGCTCAACGCGCTCGCAGTTCCCGCTCGGGCCATTCTGGGTCGTCTGGGTCGGCCGCACCCCACCAACCCGGAGGACACGTTCCAGCAGGTCGCACCCCGCACGGCTCGGCCTCGCCCGGGCCGACACCCCCGCCCAAAGCCACCAAGCATGGTCACCCATCGGGGTAAGCGAAGCTTCTACCCACTGCTACCATCTGCAATTGTTACACTCGCCAACAATTTTAAACGCCACATACGGCCGTGCAAATGGTTTCATAGAGGCCTCGATGCATAGCCAGAATGCAACACTGAGGTATCACCAAAACGTGCCTAGATCATCAAATTTCGCCTCCCAATGCAGCGCAACGAGCTTCTGTGAAAATTTAATAGTTCAGTAGTCGCCATCTTTTTCAATTACGTACTGCATAAACGTTGCTCCCGACTAAATTAATGTATTCGGGAGGTTCCCCACCATCCTTAAGCATCGTTTCCCTTGGATTGGTGTGCTGCTTCTGCTGGTGATGTTAAACGATAAACATGACGTTGGTCTGCAGCTTCTTAACGCACGGGGGAGGACGCAACGAAGATAGAGGCAAGACATAGTCATGTTGTTATTGTCAGCTGCAACGGCATATTGGCGCATGTGATTGCATTAATTTCTAGTGAACATTGGCACGAATGCAGACAATCGGTTTGCCTAAAAGGGCGCCCAGGTTATTCGAGTGTGCCCTCTCGTGCACAGGGATCATTGCAATTTGTTTACCGCAGACGCTGCGTACGTGGTTATTATCGGTGGTGTACTATAGCATAAAGACCTGCTGCCAAAAAAAAGGCCCGCATCACACGCACGGTTACAGTGTTGTTATAGTGGCTTCTTACAGGGTATTTTCACCCGAATGGGTACCTAGTAGCAAGAACTTATATCGCCGTTGCTAAGAGTCCACCGCCTGAAAGCATAGGCGAGGAAAAAATGCCAATATGGATGCAATAATGTGGGAATATAAAATAGGATTTTTAAGCTGTTGCCGCTGGTTTCTGTGCAAGTGGTGAATCCGCGAATGCTTTTCCTGCAGCTTTGGCGACAATCGAATAACTCAACGCATCTGAACAGAGCTAGCTAAAGCCTGTTTATCGTCTCCGTTGCCTATCTGTTAGAACATTTATCTTCTCGCCTGTGACTACCTTCGGGGGACGACTCGTTCAATCATATCCGCCGCACGGCTTGGGCTTGGGCAGGACGTAATAGAAAGTTTTAGCTGACCGTTTCTGACGCTCCGCTCCTCTCCGATAGCTAGCGGGAGCGCCATTGCGCATGTGTGACGCGCAAAGGCGCTAGCAGCGATACCGGAGCGGGGCCCCGTTTCGCTAACCGGGGCCTCTTAGCGACCGTCGCGGCAGCTTACACGGCTGCATCAAAATGGCTGCCCCGCGATGCCGCGCGCTCCCGCGAACTCCGTTTCTTTAGTTGAAACGCGAGCGTCGAAATCGCGAAATCTCTTCCGAATAGGCAAAGGTGCCACACTCTTCAACAAGATTTTAGTACGGAAGCGAAAAACGTCGACCGAAGCGCGGGGCTGCTTCTATGCAGCGCCGAGAAAGACAGCCTTGTCTTGGCTATTCCAAAGTTCATCGGCTTCATTAAAATAATGTAGAACCATGATACCGTGTAAGTAACTACACCGTTTTAAAAAGATGAAATAAGGCACTAACACGGTACTTTACATTACTTGAGCTACCAAATTCCAATGCGTATCTTTACTTTGCGATGACGTTTCGGTTTGCATCCACGCACAGGGCACGACCATTGACGCGAATCATTCCCCGTGGAGGGAGATACGGTTATCGCTTAGCTAAAAGCCTTTCTGCCGCTGACGCTCCGGTTGTGCTTAGTGGGCCGTCGGGAGCATAGCGGAGCGTCAAAAACGGTCAGCTAAAACGCTCTATTAGAGAGTTTTAGCTGACCGTTTCTGACCGTCCGCTCCGCTCCGATAGCAAGCGGGAGCGCCATTGCGCATGCGTGGCACGCTAGCGCGCTAACGGCGATACCGGAGCGGGGCCTCGCTCCGCTAACCGGGGCCTCTTAGCGGACCGTCGGGGCAACTTACGCTACCGGGCGGAATTTTGGCATGGCTGCCCCCGCAATGCGAGCGCGCTGTGGCGAACTTCCTTTCTTCAGTTGAAACACGACCGACGAAGCCGCGAAAGCGCTCCCGAATAAAGCAATGGTGCAACACACCTCCAAGATCTTTAGAACGGAAGCGAAAAACGTCGACAGAAGCGCGGGGCTGGGTCTATGCAGCGCCGAGAAAGACAGGCTTGGCTTAGCTATTCCAACGTTTATCGGCTTGTTTATTGTTATTTAGAAAAATTATACCATGTCAGCGACTACATTATACAAAAAAAAAGTTAAATGAGGCCAAGAAACACGGTATTTTTCTTTGTTTGGGCGACGAAATACAAATTCTTATGTTTCCTTTAGGTTGAAGTTTTGGTTTACAGGCGCACGCGAAACGACCAGTCACGCGAATCATTCCCCGTCGAGGGAGATACGGTTATCGCTTAGCTAAAAGCCTTTCGGCTGCAGACGCTCCGGTTGGGCTGAGCGGGACGTCGGGAGCATAGCGGAGCGTCAAAAACAGCCAGAGAGTTTTAGCTGACCGTTTTTGACGCTCCGCTATGCTCCCGATGTCCTGCTCAGCACAACCGGAGCGTCAGCAGCTGAAAGGCTTTTAGCTAAGCGATAACCGTATCTCCCTCGACGGGGAATGATTCGCGTGACTGGTCGTTTCGCGTGCGCTCGTAAACCAAAACTTCATACTAAAGGAAACATAAGAATTTTTATTTGGTCGCCAAACAAAGCAAAATACCGTGTTTCTTAGCCTCATTTAACCTTTTTTATAATGTAGTCTCTGACAGTATGATTTTTCTAAATAACAATAAAGAAGCCGATAAACCTTGGAATAGCCAAGCCAAGGCTGCCTTTCTCGGCGCTGCATAGAAGCAGCCCCGCGCTTCGGTCGACGTTTTTCGCTTCCGTTCTTAAGATCTTTGAGGTGTGTGGCACCATCGCCTATTCGGAAGCGCTTTTGCAGCTTCGTCGCTCGTGTTTGAAATGAAGAAACTAATAGTGTCCTCGATAAACACGCACCGGTGTTGCCCCCAAAACCGGCGCGGTGCACAGTGCCCCACGACGGTGCGTACCGGCACGGAGCGTTGATCGAGGACAAACGGGGCGGTTCTACCCAGGCGCCATCTCTTAATCTAAGAAATCAACTCATAAAAACGTTCACAAGTAGCAATACAGCACTGTAATGAGACAGCGCTATTAGAAAGTGGTATTTATTGAAGGCCAATGATTATATGTACGCACAACTTAAATCCGTCACACATGTGGAATAACGTACCGCCACCGCTTCCACTAAACAGCTACATACAAGCTGCTTCTCATCTTCATTTGAGCCATAATGCGATTGCCGGTTGTGCCTGTTTTGTTCCGCCCTTCCGTTACAGCAAAACAAGTAGGTATTCATCGTCTAGGCACTCCGGTGACAGTTCATGATAATTCGATCGAACGAAACGAATGTCAATCCCCAACTGTCTGGCAATGCATGCAGCCGTCTTTGAAGTACACGAAGTTCGCGTCCTCATTTACAATCTCTGGCTGTTGTTACCGCCCGTTAGGAGCCTGTCGCATCGTTGCCCGATGAATTCGCAAGCACGCCATCTTTGTCAGCAACAATACACAGCTCCTCCCGCCTTGACACGAGTGCGGCGATGCGCCGTCGCTGCAGCAGACGGCGGAGGAAGCCCCTTCGCCGGCGTCGTCCGCAATGCATCTCGGGACTGCACCCCGGCGCACCGTCGACTCTCTCGGTGCGCGGCGGGCAACCAAAAATTGCCCCGTGACGGTGTGCCCCGGTTTATCGAGGATGAAAAGGCGCACCGGTGTGCACCGGTGTGCCCCGGTGTGCACCGGTACGGTTAATCGAGGATGCTATAACGTTCGCTGTAGCGCGCTCGCATCGCGGGGGCAGCCATGTTAAAATTCCGCACGGTAGCGTAAGCTGCCGCGACGGTCCTAAGCGGATTCACACGACGGAGAAACCCTCTCTTTTTGGCCCGCGGGGCCCGCTCACGTGACCGGTTTTAGGCTCCGCCCCTCGGTGGGGATAGCCCGCGGTGGCTCCGCGAAAGAAAATGCCTCCGCATGTTTTCGCTCGACTGCGGTGGCCCTCGGCGGGGAATGGAACCTGTTCCTCGGCGCTGTCGTCTGCTAGTCACTCCTCGTAGCTCCGCACGTGGGGATGCGGCGCCAGGGGGAATAATCCGGTCACGTGCTGTTGACGTCACATATCCGTCCGCCTCCGTGAGAGGGTTTCTCCGTCGTGTGAATCCCGCTAGGCCCCGGTTAGCGGAGCGGGGCCCCGCTTCGCTATCTCTGGTAGCGCGCTAGCGCACCACGCATGCCAATGGCGCTCCCGCTTGCTATCGGAGCGGAGCGGACCGTCAGAAACGGTCAGCTCAAACCACTCAAACTCTCTATTAGTACCGCTGATAGCCGTTTTCGTTGCGGTGCCCAGCCTTCCAGGTGGCGCTCCGGCCGAACCCGAAGGGCCTCCACCGTTGAAGCATCGACAGGCGTCGTTAGCGTCCCACCACACTGGGTTCTCCCAGAAGCCACCCGCCGCCACACGGAGACCGAGTGAGGTCGCGGAGGAGGTGTGTAGTGCGCCGCACGATGTTGCAGTGTGCTGACGCGTGTTCGATGATCGTGGGAAGGACCACAAACGTTGCTTTAGTCTAATGTTTGGGAGACTCTAAGCTGGCAACCCTTTTTCAGTGCGCAAAGCGTTAGTCTATTACCAGACATTTGGTTTTTAGAAAAATAATTGCCCTTCCTATATGCGCTTATCACGTATCAGCAGTTGGTACAAAGTACTTCGCGCAGAGACGTACTCTCAGCACGCTTACTGTATCAGAATATTGGCAGGACACAAGACAGGTGAAGTCAAGACGTCACCAATAGGCATACTAAACCGCGGGTGTAGTAGCGGGATGGCCCGTTGCATGTGTGCTTCAGAAGATGAAAGCATAGCTGAGATTTCTATTTCGCAAGCAGTTTTCAGCTAAGGATCTTCCTCGGTATAATAGAGCAACCATATTACAAAAAAAAATGCCGCGGATCTGCTCATTTCTTCGCAAATGTCGGCAAAAGACGGTAGCCTTTGTTGACATTTGCCTTGTAAATGCCTCCCTTCGCTTTCCCACTCAGCTCACATGTTGTCCTTCTTGCGTTCGCACTCCTCCAAAAGTAAACACGCCGAAGGTTCCCTTCAAGTAAATTTAAATTTACTGCGTTCCACTGCTCCAGGCTGGGTGCCTGAATGGCATCGCTGCCGCACGGCGGAGACGCGTGCGAATCGAGGCGCTCTACTTCAACGTTTATTTGATCTGCTCCACGTGCGTTCCAACCAGAATGTGGAACGTATCTAGTGGAATCTTTCGTAACTGTTGCCGCTTGGTTTCTTGAAATGCCGCCGGAAGCTGTAGTGGCGCAGGAGACAGCAGGCGACGGAGGGAATTTTTTTTCTGCAGAGGATGTATTATTTCATTTCGCGAAAATCAAGCGTGCAATTTTTTATAAAGGAATACTGTACATATTTTACTTAAAGGAGCCATGAAGACAAAACACAAGTTTGGTCCATTCAAAAGACAGCCTCGTTAGAATCGTACTGACACCAGTTTCAACGTAAACTTCGCTCAAATAAGCTATATAATTAGGAAAACAGGGAATGGCCATGCGACCCACTCGCTCATTTCCCGCAACAGAACCTATGATATCATACTAGCCGGCTCTGCGATTGGCGGAGGCCGCAAAAGCAAACGCAAATTAGGCTGAGCTTATAAGCTTGCAGAACGAGCTATTCGTGCTTAAATTTAGGGCACATTCTTTTTAAAGCAATAAGAATGGTGGCACAAACAGTGGAAGTTTCGAAAGCACACGTAAACGTAGAAGTACTGATGCGTACTGCTGTTAGTACTGTGGGCACTATGCTTGGTTTAGCTGCACAGCACTGCGGGGCTTTGTGGACGTCTCAGACGACACTGGCCGAATTACACAAGCAACGGTGTCTTACGTGACCATATTTTCTCCGAAAGGACGGTTTAAATACGATTAAAAACAAACCAAACGCAGAAAACGGCTTGCCACGGTATGGTGGCGCCATCTAGGTTCAGTTATGTAAACAACGCGCGAGCGGCTGCAGTAGAGCACCTCGATGCCAGCGCCGCCGTACAGGGTGGAGACACCCTTTTAATGGTCCCTTGCCGCTGCAATTGGGGCAACGTGCTCAACGCGTTGTTCTTTTCGTTTCCCATGAGGCCCAGCAACGCGAAACAAATAAGATGATTCAAACTTCGCCAGTAAACCACATTGCGGCGATAATTTTAGCGCGATTTTGATACTATGACTTGCTTCGGCGGCGAGCGAGTGACCCAAAATGGCGGCGCCAGCAGTATAGCCGGTATTCATTGAAAAGTTTAGCTGTCAATTTCTTCATTTGGCAATACTGAAATGGCCATGGACATAGCCGAAGCGCCACGGTTCCAGAAACACTCGCGTAAGATAAAAAGCCTGCCGAGCAGACGCCTCGGCATTCGATTATGCCACGCTCAACGACGGCAATTCACTTTGTTGACCGCTGCTTCGCCGCCTCTGTATTCTTTTGAGTTATTAGGGGAGCACAAGTTCGCTCCAATAAAACTGTTTCTCCTTCAATACAACGGCGTCGTCCTTGGCTTCGAGACAATATTTCGAGAGCACTAGGTCTAGTAAAACTGTAATCATTGAACCAGTTCCGGGTAGCTCAGTGGCAATATCAGCCTCGCTGGGAATCACAATTTGCCCTTATTCCAAACTCCGCTTGCACTACCTAGAAATTGAAAACAGCCAATCAGGTGCGTGTCAAATTGGTGCAAGCAAGATATTGTCACACTAAATCGGTTGGGTGATCTCTGTTTGCAGCTATCATTGCATTAAACGGTTCTCATTTCGAACGGTACAGCTGAGGTCCACGAAAGAGAAGCAAAGGTGACAAAAGGTGGTTATAATAAAATTATGGGAAAATCTCGACGAACCAGAAGAAAACGTTCAGGTGGCAGAACTCCCATATTGGTTCGTTTCGAAAATGACGATTTCCCGTCTACTTCTGTAGTGAAGTAGTCGCACTTCGTAGGTTTTTGACCAATGATATACACAGATACCGACGCAACGCCATCGCGGCGCCGTGTCACATCTAGGCCCTCTGCGATCGGCCAATCAGGGCTCGCTGGAGATGGACACCTGGCGACGGACACGAAGTGGACAAAACTGCGAATTCCGCCCAATGAATGCTTCTATAGTTTGGTTCTTTCACGCAGAGTGGAAAGTGTCGTGTTCATTGATGGAATGTGTCCGCAGAATGTGGCGTGCACAGATCATTTTCTTTGTGATACGCGACGCTTGTTACTCTAGGTATAAAGCGGGGAAATGCCCGATAGCGTCCTTTGAAATTCAAGTACAGCCGAGTTCAAGCGATCACCTCATGGCGTCCGGGTGCCGACAGACCCACGCTTCGGCCACCGTCCACACAAATTCGCGACGCTGACGGCTTCCGCTTTGAACGCATGCAACCGCTTGTTCGTCCAAAGGGAAGCCGTGAGGTGAGGAATTAGAAGAAACAGTAAGGGCAAACTCAGCTGAGGGGAAGCAAATTCTTCGTGCTATTTTACAGGGAAGCGTCCAATCGCCAGTTCGTTTCGACAGGAGGGGTGCGTAGCGAGGGTAGGGGCACAGAGGAAGGGCGCGTTCCGTGGGGAATGATACAAGCAGGCGCTGGGTGTATCACAGCTCTAGGGCAGCATGTTGTTGGGCCTGTGGATACGGTCTAGTAACATCATGATTAGCGCAAAGAAACGACAGACGAGAGAGAGGACATGGCAAGGTGGTACTCTTCTACCTGGTTATTAGCGAAGAGTTATACATTTATACCAACATTTAGCAATAGAGGTTCACTGCGCAACGTTTGATTCGCAATCGTGCCTGCAGCGGGTATACTGTGCGGAGCAGCGTCTGTCTTGTTCTTTCCTGCAATGTGTGCGGGTTCAGAATGCGGACACACCCGATAACGGATCATTTGATTGAATATGAGGCTTAACGCGCCGACGCTACACAGGCGACTAGAGGCGCCGCAGTGGAGGGCTCCGTATTTATTTTGGCCACTTTGAACCTTTCGCGTGTGCCGAAATCCGAAGCACACGGGCGTTTTCGCTTTTAGCCTCCATCGGAAAAGCCGCCGCCGCGACCGGGAATCCAACACGCGTTATTGGGATCAGCCGAAGAACGCCATAGCTACCACGCCGGGGAAAAGGGAGCGTTCACTGAAATATTAGGTTTTACCCCGTTCAACCGAGGCCAAATTTATGTTACGTTTGGATGTAGGCATCGTGTCCGAGACGCTAAACATTTTCCCTCAAAAGACCTCCGTCAAGGCTCCAGAGAAATAGCACATGCTTCTACCTTTCACCTAAATTCTGCGTGCTAGAATGCTTCGCGGGATATTCACCTCAACAGATTGAAATGGCCGCAATTTTTTTTTTCGTTTCGTGTGGCGCAGCCGTTTCTCTCCCCATCAGTGGATGGGGCGATTGCCCCGAACCACTTGCACATGCCACCCGAATCAACGGTTCCCTGTCCTTCGTCAAGCTGATTCACAGCTTTTAGTCAGGGAACCGTCCAGAATTATCTTCGGAAATAAAAATATTATTTGATTTGATTTTTTGAATTCTGAGCGATGTCGCCCGCGTGCGCAGGCGTTCGAGGAGGACAGTGAGAACTGGCTGAGGAATAGGCTCCGGCGGCTGCTCCGCGTCAACGCGGTTCTCGCCGTTATTGTTGGCGCTCTTCTACTGCTCGTCTTCGTCCTATTCTCCGTCAAAATCACTGCCCAAGAAACGTGCCGCACGCCCCGCTGCGAGGACTACGCACGACTCCTGGGCGACGCGCTGAACGTGTCCGTGAACCCGTGCGAGAGCTTCACGCAGTTCGTGTGCGACCGGTGGACCCATCATTGGCAGCAGAGCATTCCCGAGAACCTGGTGGCGGACGCCATCGAGACAATGGTGCGACTCGTGAACGTGACGTACCTGCCTAAGGTGAGTGCCGCTGCAGCCTCCCTCCGCTCTTACTCCGCCGCGGTAAATGCACCTCAGCAGTTATATTTGCTGCCATCACGTGCCTTCCGTCAGTTCTTCCAGCACTTAGGCACGCCTGCTCAAACGGACTGGAAACTAATATAATTGCAAGTATGACCACTGTACGATCATCAATAGAACTCGGTGAAGAATTTCAAGTCAACAACCGGAAAACAAGAGGGCCACGCGTTTCGCAGCCGAACAGCAATTCAGATAAAAGCCTTGTTTATCAACCTCTAGAAACGATCGATGAGCTTTGAGTTTCTGGAACAAGGTGTGTTTATTTTAAGACGAAGCAAGGCATCAGTCTTGGAGTGGTATTGGTTGGGATCGCTTAGGAAGTATCCTCCAGATATTGGGTAGGATCGTTTAGGAAGTATCCTCCAGATTGAAGCATACTTGAAATATGTGGCTAGAAGAAGCCTGCGCAAACATCAAGAAGTTCTAAGAGTAAAGTATCGGAAAACCAATAGAAACTTCTGAAAAACGAATCGCCCCTCCAGATAAAATAAATTCTCCGAACAATGTCCCACTGAAGGAACGAGAACGTAAATAAAATGGCGTTTAACGCGTTCTTCCCTGAACCGTGCTGTCTATTCACCTTCCGCGAGTCAACGTGAATGGCGGATGGCCCATTAAGTGCGAATTCTGTAACGGATCACGTGCCTCGGCGTAAACCAACCGAAGAATATGAATATATTCTATGCAAATGACAACTTTTCCCGTCCAAACGCGCAGGCATATCTCTGAACACCAAGGTTTCATCGGCACGCGAGCAATTTTTTTTTATTTGAACCGTTCGTTTAAAACAAACGGGTATGCCCTCGCATTTAGAACGCCTACACCTGGGCGACGTCGAAGGACACAGTACTGGTGCGACTGCTACCCTTAGTTTGTTAGGGGACAGAGCCGAAACTAACCGATTTCATTCCGATAATAGAGCGGCTTTAACACATCATAGCTAATTCAATCGCCTTCTATAACTCTATCGAGTAAAAAGTTTTTCTTTCCTTTATTCCTCACTCGCCCCTTCTGTTGATCTGCAGGCGTGGTACATGCCGATATGGCGCTTTAGCCGGGTAGAGAAAAAAACAGTGGTCGCTTTAATTTGAGGAACAAAGGAGAGTTAACGACGTAATCAGCTGTGTTTCACTCAGTCCCTAAAATAACGGCGCTGGTATTCTTCATAGCAGACATGAAACGAGTTTCACCCTCGCGAGGTGTCTTTGCCAGCAGGTACAGCACGCGGAAAGTGGTTTTGCTGCGACCCATGTGTAACTACACAGATTGTGCAAGATCAAACATTTTTTAAGCCTCAACAACGTGACCGGTATGTTGGCTTCAACTGCGCGGGCGAATTCATTTTTCATGATCTTTAACCTGTTCTGTTCCGGTTTTAGCAACATTTTTGCCACCGCCTCCGAAAAAGCCTGATCCAGGGTTGCGTTTCATGTGGCAATAAACATGTGTCAAGCGTTTTTGGCTGCAAAATATCTGTAAGCACATTGGGAGAGTATGTGTCTTACAAACAATCAATAGAAATCTTGGCTCTTCCCACGAAATGTGAATAGAAGCCTAAGTACGCTGAAAGAGCCATTTAAAAAACTGAGAATATCGATGGCAGTAGCGTTCAAGGGGAGGCTATGTGAGTCAACAATATTACAACAATCGGGAGTTGAATACCCGTTACTGTATATTGAGTAATATAATTGTAGTTGGGCGTTAAGTGTAGTTGGGACAACCTACTACAGGTTCGCCATGTCTGAAGCAACAGATGCTGACCAGCGAAATGAGAGAGCGGCAGAGGATAGATTGGAAGGCACGAACCAGAACTTTGCCCGAAAGTGGAGATTCATCAACATACTGGACACTTTGTTGCTGCTGACGAAGTAAGCTTTCGCTTACCAGCCCTTTTAACGTAGCACGAGAGTCGAGTGAGAACTCGGACAAGATTATGGTGGATGAGCTTTTAAAGGTCTTTGAACTTCAGATGTATACATGGGAAAAACCTTGAAACAGGTCAAAAGCAGTATTCATGTTAAATTCATCAAACAGATCAAGCCTGGTCCATCTGTTTACACTTATAATAGCATTTCGTTCGTTCACAAAACGAAATTTCGTCGAAGCCGTCATGAATTGTTGTTTTCTTATTTCGCACCTCCTCCCTCCTGCAAGACTGGTCAAGACAGCGCACAGCGTGGATTGGCGCTCTACCGCAGCTGCGATGCCGTCCTCCAAGGCCCCCGCGACGCACTGGCTCACGTCAAGGCGGCCGTGAAGGAAGCCGGAATAACGTGGCCTCGTCGTCCAACCGAGATCGACATACCGCACACCATTTAGCCACTTCGCTTCAGCTTGGCTGGGACGTCATGTTTAGAGTCATACCGCTGTGGCTGTCCCATCGACATCCCTCTGGAATGCTTGTCCTGAACAGCGGCAGGACCATCATAGAGATTATCAACAAGACAGATAAGACGGCGCCTCCAGATAAGCGCGAACACTATTTCGACAATCTCCGCCGATATTTTGAATCGCCCGGCAACGAGAGCAAAGGAAGCGACCCGGGTGACCTGGTGTCCTTTGAAGACGTCATGAAGACAGAAAAGGCAGCGGTGAGGGTTCTCACACAGGCATACTACCGACCCGAGGTCATCCCTCCCGCCCCCTTCCCGGGCCTCATGGACAATTCTTCACTCGGACTCTCTCGTGCCGGATGGGAAAAGGCTCTTTCCCGGTTCAACCTCACAAAACCCATACCTTCTTCCGGCTTTGAATTTGGCACGGCAAACGGTGACTACCTGAAAGTTTTTCTAGAGCTCTGGGCAAAGCTAAAAACTGACAAGATGCATCTGTTCATTTCCTGGTGCACCGTGCAGGTGAGTTTCTTTTCCTTTTGTTGGCAACTTTTAGCGAGTTTTAGGACGCGTTCCTGTCGTGAAAGCGTTAAATTGGTAATTTGGCGTGCGCAGTGCAGCCAGAATGGGCCCACGAAAGTCGTTTGTGATGTTCCGTTGATTCTGCATACAGGGAGTGAACCAATTCGCGATCACACGGTAAACAAATTACGTCGACAAAAACTGGCCGCTTATCTGCTCATGAGTCGAGAGCACAGCTGTATTACGGCGACATGATGCCCGCTGGTCTTAGCCTG
>JABSTR010001463.1:0-46457 GCA_013339765.2 Haemaphysalis longicornis | reverse complement strand
AACTGCGCCACACTTAGTATGCGGGAATATGAGCCCCGCAACTGTTGAGGACCCACCGATGCAAGTATGTGGGCAGAGGCGGGTCTTGTTGTAACGAGACCCAACGTATCCCAGTCATGGTCACGCCACGAACCCGACTCCATGTATTCCCTTCTGTGTACGAAACCGCTACCTAGTGGCAGATGGCGGGCAAAATTCACCCTAAATAGGGACAACCCGTTCCGTTCTTCGGACTGGGGAGACATGCAGCCACCAACAGGGCAGGTGTGAAAAATACAGCCCATTTTATACAGTGTCCGGCATACTAAAATATTTATGCATGGCCATGGCCATCAGAGTTTCAATGGTCGTCTTATTGCGAAGCAGCCTCAGATACCTCTGGTGGAATGTCGCAATGAATCTCGCCCCTCAAACTGTCCGGAAAACTGCCGCGCCAGGACAGCGCGTCATGTAATGATCAATGTCTAAACATAGCTCCCCGCAGAAGCACTTCGGAGATGAGATAAGAGCAGCCTGTAATAGATAAAATGGGAATCTTCGATGACCCGTTATTAGAAAGGTCACGTGCTTTGGTCGCGGAAAATTAGTCGGTAAATCCAGACATTCGGTAACCATTTAAATATTTCGGGCCCTCAATCGGAATCTGCAAGTTTACAAGCCATGATTTTTGGCCTCATTTGAAAAGGCGACCGTGCTATCCGATTTCACAAGCGGATTCTCACGAATGGCCCCCTCTGTGCACGCATGTCGTGCTAGGTGGTCTGCAATCTCATTCCCTGTTAGGCCCGAATGACCCCTCACATGGAACAGAAACAGTGCCGTCTGCCGGAGAGCGAAAAAATTATAGCCCTTCCACTACGCGAAGAAGGATGACCTGCAAATCTGGACGAAGTTCATGGAGTGCCCGAAAGAAATTTACGTTTATTGAATTTGCGATGGAGCATATTTCCTAGCCAAAGCCGAATGAATCTCTGACGGACCCAAGTGTACTTGCCGATAAACATAAAACTTCCTGTGTCCCTCCCGCGTCGTAAGCATCTTACTGTTTCTGTGAGGCCGGGTTCACACTGTTTGCTGCCAACTGTGTTAATAACTTAAATGAATGACTTCGTTTTCCGTCTCAGCCAACCCAACTGCGGAACTAGGCATCTTTTACGTCCATTGATCACGATGCGGTTTTGCGTCGGCAAGCTGAACATAGCGTAACACCGAAACCCATCCGCTCTACCACTAAGGACCGGACAGGTCCCATTAGACCATTTAGCGTCCGCGTTTAATTATTGTGCACCAGCACAACGGCCACGCCATCCACAAAGACAGGAATAAACCGCGTCCACGCCTCCTCTCATACTTTCCCACTATTCTGCACTACAAACCTCTGCACGCTTAAACCAGCAACCGGTAATGTGTGCGCGTGCTTAGTAGTGACAGATGCCCGTCAAAATTTCCACTGAAAGCCCTGTGAAGAAGTGATATCGGCTCACGCCGGCGTTCCAAGCTGGCAATTTGCTGTTCATCAGGAGAGATTCGCCGATACTACACGTGCAAGTTGAGGCGGCAACGGTGGTGCCAGCATCTTTCTGTTGTTTTTGCATCCATTTGCGCTTGTGTTCCACATAACATTCGATGCTTGCTCTCCTTCCACCAATGAACGGCATGCATCCATCCCCATAACGGCCTAAAACCTTGAAGCCCTTGAACTCTATTGTCGCGTAATACATGTGACTGTTTGTTTTTACTTCCCTCGCATGCCTCCTACTGTGTGTATAGATGTTTATATAACACATCAACCCCACCGGAACCACTCGATTAAAAGGGACAGCCGACAAACCGCATTGACCCAGTGCAATTTCAACGTCTAAATACCAGCATGACCAGCATTTCATCAATAGCGACACGAAGCCTAGTTGTGCGTGCACGCCCGATTTTTTTTTTCTAACCGCAAACTGTGGTACGCATAACAGGCAACCAGTGATGGCGCATACTTAGGACGCGAAACACTGGTGAAACTGTGCACTCGGAAGGCCTTCCAAGCTGAAAAAGAAATAAGGGCTAAAGCAGGCGTTTCTACTGGGGAAGTCTCTCTTCTGCCGGGAGGGATTTGCAGCTAATTTGCCGAAGTAAAACGACAACGGCGGGTTTCGGTTGTTTTAGAGCGGGCAGCTCTTTGGCAGCCTTTACCTGTGTAACCGTGTGAGCGACGGCAGGAACGACGAAAAAAAAGAAAATGAGAAGGAGCGTCTAGCGAATGGTGAAGTGGAGTACGACAGGTGCGTCTACGGCTTCAATTTTCTCACGGCCTTTCCATCAAACGTGTTGTATGCGTTTTCCACCAAGGAGCGCCCTTCCCCATGCTGGCCGGTGGTGGTGGCGCACTGCGAGGTAGCAGCAGAGTTGCGCACGCCGCGCATCCGCCGTACGTTCGCTGATCACGCGAACACTTCCTGAGATGCAGCAGAAATGCGCCGTGATCTAGACGAGACTGCATCTCGCACTCCGCACAAATTTTATACTAGGGAGTGTAGTAATCGGCAGTGCATTTTTTACGCCCCACACTTGCTTCTGTTTATTTTTCGCAATCATCTGATAACCGCTCTATCGATGTTAGCTGCTGACTGCGCGCACTTGCTAACGCGGCATCAGTGGAGGCGAAGGGGAAATAGTTCTGAAAGAGGTGTCAAAGTGATGACAAGGAGCACCGAGCTTCGCCGAGTAATAGATGACACCGGAAGGAAAACTGGGGGGTGGGGGGGTGGACATATACTGCTTTGCAGTAGAAAAGGCGCCGCAGCTGACCTGTTTCCTCATCCCGAGTGCGCAGGGAACTATGATCACTCAGAAGTGACAAGCAATCGGCGTAGATATGAATAGGCCGCAGTGAAGTGTTGCTATGTAGACAAAGAAATACCTCCTTCAAGGCTACTAGCTCTGCCCCAAAAGCGCTGCTTCTTGCCTTCGTAAGCTAGAAAGCGCCTGGCCACCACAAATCTACCCGTGTCAGTGTGAAGGCCACGAAGGCTGCACCAAGCGGAAAGGGTTAAAAATGCGCCATCTGAATGAATGTGCAAGCCCGGCACACGAGAATAGGTGGAATGCCTAATCCCTAAAAGACGCTGAAAAGAACACAACATTCTGTCTGCTGGTGGGTTCTCCATGGATCGTGCGGCAGCTGCACCTGGTGTCAAGGCAATTCAGATAGTCGTAGGAAATATTCTGTCGCATGGCAAGCAGGCAAGTATTGTTGTCGCATAGCTGTTAACGTATCCCGTATGGGAAGCGTACCAGTCAGTGCATTCAGCACCTCGGAACGAACTGTCCGTACAGCCCCCGTCACTGCCAACAGTAGAATGCGCTGGATAGATGTAAATTAGCCTGCAGATACACAGAGGGTGAATCCGACCACCACGCTGGAGAAGCAAGGTTATTATAGGTTGCAGCAATTGGAATATATCTGACGCAAATGTTTGTCTAACGGACGACAGTGCATGTGGAGGGAGTAGACGAGTTTTTGAAACAAAATTTGACCTTCGTTTTCAAGTAATTAGCGTGCGGCATACACGTAAACGGGGATCCAGGATCACACCCAATAGCTTGAAATTGTGCACGCGCTGTAAATTTGGCCTTGTAAACGAATTGGTTGAATGTCTCTGTGACATGCTAATGCGTCCGTTGTGGAATAACATGTACGAAGATTTGTCGCTATTCAAATTGATCTTAACTAAATTTGCCCATTTTCCAACCGTTCAAGCGCATGGAGTGTCAGTCGCTCTAGTTTTCTCTCCTCTGTGATACAGACACAATTAGCATACTGTCGTCAGCATAAGCCTGAACATGCACCACTGGTGAAAGGGCTCATCCACCAACCGCGAATGAATAAACTCCAACATAAAGGTGCAAGTCACTGAACGCATGTCTTTACCAGGACCTAGGAGAGATAGTCCTTCTTTTAGGACCCGCCGCGGTGGCTCAGTGGCTAAGGCGTTGCGCTGCTGAGCACGAGGTCGCGGGTTCGATACCCGGCCGCGGCGGCCGCTTTTTTGATGGAGGCGAAAAGCAAAAACGCCCGTGTGTACGAGATTTCGGCGCACGTTTAAGATCCCCAGGTGGTCAAAAAAAATCCGGAGCCCTCCACTACGGCGCGCCTCATCGCCAGCGTTGCGTCGGCACGCCACAATCAATCCTTCCTTTTAGGACGCATGGTATTGCCATTTCGACCGACATCGAAAACGCGTTCCTTGAATTGCCATCAGACTGGAAGGAAGAGACCCTTTTTGTTTTCTTTGGTTCAGGAAGGAAACTCTATGGAGTCCTGTGCAAGCCAACTACGGGAATGGAATTTGACTCGCCTACCTCTTGGAGATACGTGTAGCCCCTTCATACTAACTGCGACGATAGTTCATTACTTAAAATCGGTGGCTGCAGAACAAGCTCACACGGCTAAACTTCTGAGCGAGTCATTATACGTCGACGACCTTGTCACGGTGCCGACTCTGTAGAAGAAGCGACAAGGTTGCGCTCTGAAGCACGAAGAATCAGCAAGAACGTAGGAATGACCCTGAGAAAATGACCCTCAAACATAGTCGAGTTGAGACATCACTTGGAGCATGAACATCATGGAGTCTGGAAAGAAATGGCGCACTTCATAAATGCATTGTCAAAGTGCTAGGCGTCGCTCGGGACTCTGAAAGACATGTTTCGGATTCAGAGGTCTAATCGTCCAGCCTTATAAAAGCAAAATTTAACACAAAGAGATTCATTCTCCGAGCGACCTCAAGGATATTTGATCCACTACGTTTCCGTGAACCGTACAGCATGTCAGCACATCTTCTTTTTTAAATCTTTCGTCTCTAGGAAAAGGCTGGACGAGACCCTAGCTCAAGATCAAAAGAAGGAATTTCACCTTGCACTTCGTGAGCTTCGCACGATCATTTTCATCATTATTTTTAACTCATCTGTTTCTCATACCCATCCACTTCATCATTAGTCGGGCTGGAGTTGTGGGCTATCGTTCTGAAAACGCTGTGGGTCCGACTGCCTCTGAGGAGTCCCTCCTGTGTGACTGCAGTTCTCGACGTCTCCTTCTATAGGTATATATCGGCATCATCGGCAGTATAGACAAAATAGCCTGGATACGCAACACGGCCAATAGGTAGACTGAATTCCCCACATAAATTCATCCATCCGTCAAAAACCCGTGCAAAAAAGCAAAATATAGCAAAAAAGCCGGCAGCCTAAAATGTTCTGTCAATTATTGATGCCAAGGGCAGGCTGTGTCGGGGAGCAGTGCGGGTGCTCACCGCGTTGGATTTTACGGACAGAAAAGTAACCGTGAAGTGGTTCCCCGCCCACGTGGGGACAGATGTGTCTAAACTTGCGGACAACCACAACGAGACGGCGAACTCTGTTGCGCGAGAATTATCTGGCCGCGGAGCAGAAACGAGCCTGTCTGCAGAGCTGTGGGCGGAAACTAAAGATAGGATGGCACGTTCCACGAAATGACAAAGTATTATCGGATGAACAGACGAGTAATGCACCGCCGCACCCTGATCTCACCAAGGAGCAGGCGGCGTATTTAGAACAGCTCGTTACTTCACAATGAAGCACATATGCCCAGAACAGTATCCGGACGACACGCGTAAGGTGTGCCGCAGGGCTCAGGCCAGAGAGGAGGGAGAAAGACTTTATTTATGGCCAGCAGGGAGTGGGAGGTCGGGATTGCGCAGAGCCTCCACATCCCACCCAGTTCACGACGTCTTCGGGACTAGGCCGGGCGTCGGGGTGAGCGTGCGCGAAAGGTACTCGGAAGTTCGTCCCACTATGATCCACATCCTGTTTTGTGCGCAAGCGGAAAGAGAGACTGGATACCGCCGTGGCTTCAAGACGCGGCGCGGAGCTATAACAAGGAAGTCCAACTCCTGGCCGTCCGGTAGATCCTGGAGGCGCTCCAAAGACAGCGACCGAGGTGAAAGCTGCGAGGCGTCAGCCACCCCTCGGGGTAACGGCGACTGGCCTGGGGGCGAGTAGCGAGGACGCTGACGAGTAGAGGGTCCAGACAGGACCGACGTTAGGCCGGCGTCTATGTATCCCGGCAACGGGGTGCCTACTGCAGGCATTTCATAAAGTCTTTGTAATGTCATGTTATTCATGTCAATTACTGAAACCTCGACCCAGGAAAAAATATTTATACCCGTGGCTAGGATTAACTGCTCCCTCGAGAGTTACGACATGCCTGCTTTGTTACGCGCATTTGCTGTCGAAATAAACGTGTTAAATTGTAACCATCATAAGCGATATGTTTAGACGACTCTTCAAAGTGTAAGATAAACGGAGCACGCAGAGTGCTTCATTCAATTTCTACACAATCATCCTCACCTATCACCAGCCCACCTACCCACCCATGGCAAATGCCTCTCCCATTTTTCTCCAATTACCCCGGTTCTGTGCCAACTGTGGACCAATGTATCCCGCAAACTTTTTATCTCATCCGCCCATCTTTCTGCCGCCCCCTGCTACGCTCGCCTTCTCTAGGGATCCACTCTGTTGCCCTTAATGACCAGCGGTTATCTTGCCTTCGCATTACATGTCCTGCCCACGGCCATTTCTTTTTCTTAATTCTACTAATATGTCCTAAACACGCGTTTGTTCCCTGCCCATACACTCTCTTCTTGTCCCTTAGTGTCACACCTATCATTTTCCGCTCCATTGGCCGCTGAGTCGTTTTTAATTTAGTTGAACACTCTTGGTTAGCCTCCAAGTTTCTGCCCCGTATGTGAGTACCGGTAAGAAGCAGCTGTCATACCTTCTTCTTCAGGGACAATGGTAGGCTGCCATTCATTATCTGAGAATTTCGCCTAATCAGTCCACCCCATTCTGATCCTTCTAATTATGTCTGCCTCATGGTTGGGATGCGGGTCACAACTTGGCCTAAGTGGATATATTCTTTTACACTTCCACTACCTCGCCTCTATTCAAACCGCTGTGCTGTCCCGAGGTTATTGATCATCACTTCGGTTTTCCGATTCACATATGCAGGCCTGCGGTTGTACTCTTTGTCCGTGCGCTGAAAGCATGTTTCGAAATTCGCTCCCCGAGTTACTTAGCCACGCAACGTCATCAGCAAGTCCGAGGTTATTGAGGTATTCTCCATACACCCTTACTCCCACCATTCCCAATCCAACCCTCTGAATACTTCTTGTAAACATGCTGTGATAACATTGGAGAGATTGTGTCTCCTTGTCTCACGCCCTTCCTTATAGGTATTTTACTGCTCTCCTTTTGAAGGATGATGGTAGCTGCGGACCCATTGTAATATCCTCTAGTATTCTTATATTATGCTCATCTACCCCCTGGTACCGTAATGCCTGCATGACTGCTGAGGTTTCGACCGAGTCAAGTGCCCTCTCATAATCTATGAAATCTATATATAGGGGTTTAGTACAATCAGCGCACTTCTATATCAGCTGATTGATCGTGTGAATGTGGTCAATTGTTTAATACCCTTTACGAACCCTGTTTGTTCTTTCAATGCTGGTTCTACACAATGCGCACTGATAATTACAATACCCGTTGTAATATCTAGCTGTCCATAAATTGAAAAGTTTAAATAAACAAAACCAGTGGCCTTGTATAATGGGTTTATCTTTTCGCAATATTCTCAGTACCACACATTTGTTCAAATATATAAAAGTTGCAGGTTGCGGAAAGTGTTCACTCTGTGCTGTTCAACCCGTTTTCCGCAATTCTTTATATTGAGTTTGCACTTCCATTTTCTCTGTACCAACCTTGCAGCTATAGACGGAACTGCCCGCTTGGCTGCAGGAGCGTTTGCGAATATGTATGCTCCAAAAAAGGGCTCCAATAATAAACCGGAGATGCGCATCACTTCTACTGAAATTCCTCTTCCAGTAGTAGACCGTGAGTAGATTTTCTCATTGTATTAACTTTTGGTAATTGACACTAAATAAACATGGACAGGCTATGATTACGTGGAAACAACGAAACTATCTTTAATGTTGTTCTTTAAACTCATTGCTGGAACTTGACACTGCGCTCAATTACACATCTATTTTTTTGGACGTTGCTTATCACGAAGTAGTGGCTGGTGCTCGCACGGATTAAAAAAGAGGCCAGAGAGAAAATTACTAATTGCAAAAAACGACACCAAAAAACGATAAGCGGTGCACCGGGTGGTTTCTGGGCGTCGCGTCTCCCCGAAGCACGCATCGATTCGGGGTCGCGAGTCGCACTTCTTCACATTTCCACAAAGTTATAGGTATTTACATCTTCCAACTACTCCAGATATAAGCTGGAACCTGCAAATGTTGCAAATTCAAAGGCTACGGGGACACTCGGACACACAAGTTGTTATTGATAATAGAGTCAATAAATGTCCACAAAACGTACACCATCCCTTTTTTTGACGAAGCTTGCGTCATTTTGGTTCTCTATTCAAAATGTTATATCACGTAGTTTAATATATTGTAATCATGGTATCTGGGTTCAGTCACAACTTCTGTAACTAAAAGGCTCTCGAACACCAGCTTTATGTAACTATAAACTCGCCTTCCACTTTGATGACACCGTGAATGGCATCGACGCTTCTTGTATTAGTAAGTGCAGTAGTTACCGCAACAAAAACGAGTACATACGCAATCTCACCCGGAATTCAAATGTACGCATCAATCTGAAGTTCCCAATTCAATCTTCCCATGTGCTATCAGCGAACAAAATGGGCCAGCTGCTGATGTAAACCGTCTGCTATAAACCTTACTAGTAAACACGCCTCGCTTTCAATATTGACAAGTTTTGCTCAGTTTTGTCGTGAAATATTTCAAATATGCTTCCAGCTGTAAAATACAGAGAGTTTAAATACCAAAATTTGCTTCACACGCATTGGTGTTTCGTTGACGCTTCGTAAGGGCGCCAAAAAGAAGGCGGAATAACGCGTGCACAACAACCAATAAATCACTTGTAGTTTCTTTCATTAAATGCACAAAATTCAGGTGAGCTGGATTCAACATTAGGATGACACCAACACCGCGGTAAGTTTTTCACATACTTTTTTTTAATAATCTACTGAACATTTTAACGTAAATCCTAAACACGTGATGTTTCAAGCGCTAATAAGTAAAAGAAGGGTGACTGTAAGATGTAGAGCAACGAACTCATTTTAAAACCCGTCCCTGATAAGCAAACACACTATCTGTGTTAAGCCAAAGCAAGTGGTCCCGAGTTTTCGAAAGTAAAGGCTCAGAATATTTTTCGGCTGGTGTGCTCAGCATCGCTGAAGAAAAGAACGACTGTTTCTTTTAGCACTTGCTACCAACGCTGGCGCTGCAGCCATCTGCTAGCCGAGAGTGGGTGGTCGCCTTCAAAGATCTCCTGTGCTCCTTTCGGTTGGTAGTTAATCATCGCCTGGTCTGCTCAAACGTGTCTCTTGCGCCAAAACACCGGTAGCCGACACACTATACAGGTCTTAAGAAACGTTTTAGTGCTCTCGGGTGCCACAACTACATCTGTATATCGCCCTTTACACAAGTCTGCACATAGCTTAAATTTGCGATTTTTCCCTGTCTGAAAAACAAATCCAGCGCCGTGCCTAGTGCAGGGCGACGTTTTATTTTATAAGACATGCCCTCCTGTGCCCTCCTACGGACGAGGGCGAACAGCTTTTTCTTCAAGCTTCTAAAATGTTTTTTTCTTTTTCTTTCTCTGAACGTCACACGATTGCAGACAGTGCTGTATGGAATTAACTGCGCGCTGCCCAAAATTGTGTAACCAGTGCTCTCATCCAGCGAGCCGGCACCGTACAATGATTGGGTACGAAGCCGTCGAAATGCATTGCCATCGTTTCTTGTTTCAAGTGTAATGTGCTGGTAATGCCGCCCCGTGAAATATTTGTCTTTCCACTGTTTTGGTACTTGGCGACAAAAATACTTAGGCTTTGCTCGGTTGATGGCCTAGGCTAACTTTCGCTGAAGCTGAAAACGAGCGATAATTAGGCGTTGTCTTTCTTTGATGCGCATTAAGTTTTGTGTTTTCGTCTATATGCTTTTGTGCAACCTTCTCTTTCCCTGGTGCATGCAGCTCGTGTCGAGCTCTACTTTACAGCGAATGTTTGTGTTTACAATCTGACGGCGGGGGGTTTTCTATGTCGTTTGGAACCATCCGGCTATTGTGCGAGCTCTAGAATGCTATATTGCACTGCGCTGGTTTTTAACAGCACTATATTAGGGACAATGTCAAATGTTCTACTTTTTCATTCTGTGGATTTCTTTTTGGGGGATTGTGACGTTAGAAACCGTACCATGCAAATATTTAGGGAGTGATAAATATTTTCAGGGCTTCCGAACTTTTGCTGTGGCACACAGGTTTCGGGCTTCCAAACGATGCAATCGTATTCTTTGCACTCCAATATTTTCGTAAAAGCAAACCGGTTTTCACACTTTATGGTGAAGCTTTTGTGACCAATAGCAATTCCTAATAGCATAATTGCTTTGTATTCAAATGTTTGCGCTGTATTTGCATGAAAGAATAATACGGAGTAGGGAAAATCACGTTTTTATATAATCCTGAAAAGAAGCCTGGAGCATACTACAACATACAACACATGCTGATTACGCGTTGCGTGTCTATTATAAGTTTATTATGCCCCCTGGTCGCCTTCTTATTACCTGACACATATTTTATATTTAACCGCAACTTAGGTGTGCAGTGAAAAGCTATTCGACCCCTTTTTAAAGAATTCAGATCGCTGGACGTTGTCCTTGCGAGCCGTCGCCCTGTGTTTGGATATTTCACGCTCTTTGCTTTGCTTGCAGGGCCGTATGAGTGCAAGTTCCCGCCCCTCACTACCCGTCTGCCAGCCACAGTCCATTCCAGCGAACTGAGAAGTGGTTGGAACCACCGTAGGAATTGCTCCTCCGGCCGTAGTCTTCCCGGCCTTAGCATGGCTCCAAGCATAACTCTCCTAGGTGAGATGTTTTCACGGGATCCACCACTGTAAAACCACCCTCTTCTACAGTTTCTAACCGTCCTTCTCTTTTCTTTTGTCAGCCCGATGGCATTCTTGGCGGCTATAAATATCCATCGAATAGGTTTTTATGCTGGATATTGTCCCTGGGAGTTCAAATTTTTCCTTCTATTTGTTTTCCCTTCTCTTTGAAAAGACGAACGAGAAACATGAAATCCCAAAACCACGTCATCCTCTTTACACCAGTAGCTCCTGCAGCAAACGCTGAAACTGAATGGACCATCTATATCTGCAGTGTAAAATTGGTTCAGAAGGCTTCCTTTTTGTGTAAATTACCAGCAACTTTATTTAAAACGAATTGTATACTTGACACGCTGCTTAGGTTCAGAACAACAGCAAGTGATGTATCTTCAAATTTACCTCACCCTGTACCACGAAATATGAGATTTCATTTATATTTTTTGTCGTTGCACTGACCCTGCCTGTAAACTGTACGTTACCTTTCTGCACATTCCCGATTTCCCCCCTTACCCAATGCCCTGTCCTGGGCCTGTAAGGTTTTTCTTGATAGAATAAAGATACAAATTTAGGACAATTGAGCTCGTTGGGCTCTCCATTCCACTTTTAGTGCCCACCATTAGGGGCGAACCCTCTCAGGGGCTGGGCCTACAGGCGTCTTCTTCTGCCGTCGTAGTCGTAATACACGTTTTATGTAGTCACGATACTAAAACATAGGGAAACTCGAGCATAACGCGTACCAAAGAAACATGGGTCAGTCGTTTAGAGGCCTCGAGTCTGAGGGCTTCGTAATGAGTACAAAAAACATCGGGACCACTTGTGCACGCCTCGCGCTGGAAATGTTTGTCCTTAAAAAACAAAATTTTTACAGCAAAGCTGTATAATTGTACCCCCACGGTTTCACCTCTATTGGTAAAAATGTCAACGCGCCAAAAAATACACTAACACAGTGCATGCTTCGCTCCTCCCTAGGTTATACGTTAGTGAAGATGTCGGGTGACTTTTTAGTTAGTGCCCCATCCCAGACATTCTTTGTTTCAAATCACAATGGACAATGATCAAAACAACGGCTGAAGATCGCTCCTGTGTGTCCAATGCAGTGGGCGTGTTTATCTGCATGTGACAAGAAATATGTTCAATTGAAGTACATAACAAAATACGCCGACCACAAGAGAAAATAAAAAATGACGTTTCGGCTCCACCCCGGACGGGAGCCTTGTTCACTATAAACGCAGAGACAGAAAAAGTAAGAGCTTAACTAGGATGAAGCACGTGACCTAAACACCTTGCGTAGGCGGGGGGAAGATTGGCGTCAGTGCGGTTCAGAGTGTTTTTGTTCGTCTGTATCAGTATGGATTCAAGATACAGCCGCCTAGAGGCGAAGTCCTTCTCGGTGGCGGCAACACGTGCCTTGCCCCAGTCTATCTCATGGTTAGACGATTGTGCATGTTCCGCGAGGGCATTAGTGGACACTTTTCCATTCTTTAGTCATTACAATAACCTTTTAACCGTCTTTCGAAAATACAGATATCTCTATGTACAATCTATTACAGTTGGAGCATGGCGCTTCGTATACAACACCGGGAAATCGTTCTTCTGTTATTCTGTCTTTCACTTTCACAAGAGCGTCGTTTAGCTTCTGGCGTAGGAACGGGCGCAACGTCACGTCATACGTGCGCAGGACTCGGGCCAACGTATCACACACTCCAGGCACGTACGGAGTGTTGCATCATTTTGAGCATCTTTGTGAGGGTACAGAGGTGGAATCCAACTTCATTTCCACGGAAGTCATGAAGGAATCCGGGTAGCCGCTTGCAGACAGGTCGCGACGTACACGATGGACATCAGCCTAGTGGTCGGCAGCCGTGGAGCAGATAGTGCGGGAACGTTGCATTAAAGAAGACAACCACGGACCCTTTGTGCGCTGCAGGGTGCACCGACTTGAAGTTCAAGTATCGTCCCGTGTGCGTTACTTTTTCTAAAAACAGCGAAAGATAGTTTAGTACCATCGCGTTTTTAGAACGCCCAGGAACGCCCAGGAATGACGTGACGTTTCCGGGTGCCGAAACGTCATTGATTTATTTTCTCTTGTTATCGGCGTATTCTTTATTGTGTAGTTTAACGTTATTCCCGAAGAGACGGGAGTCCGTCGAAGCCTCGATTTTGAATATGCTGAAGTTCGGAGATAATACACATCCTTACTCAGGAGATAACAGCAAAGACTACAGAATAGGCGAACTTTTCCCAGAAAGCACAAAAATGTAATGGCATTTACAAAGTAATACAACATTTCTGTTTTTTGTTTATTTTCGACACGTCAGCATGGAAACCATTGAACAATGCATCGCGGACGGAATTAAACACAACCCCAAGCACTGAGTGCGTCATACTTTGCTGCACTACACGCCATCTCACTGATTCGCTGATGACTCTGGCCAGGTTTTGCGTACATCAGTTTTAGACCCGTACAATCTTCAGGATTTTCTGCACATACACAAAGAATAGTATTTCTTGGCACGACCTCTCTTGAAATCCTCCTTGCCGGTAGGACCTTTTTAAATGGCGAAACGGTTTACAAAATCTAAATGGTTGTGTCCACAGTAAAAAATTCCAAGAATTGGTGAGCTCGCGCACGTGAGGGCAAGCCTCGCCCGGTAGTTATGAAAAAGAAAGAAAATGCCTACGGTCATGTGTGCATGGTCAGGACGACTGCGTAGCGTCGCCTGCGGACGTTTTTCAAGTAAAGCCAAGAATAGCCAAGTTTCAGCGAACGCCGGGAAGTTAAAAACACCAAGAAAATGCCGAACGCTAGAACGCTTCTCCTGTAATTGCATATACTAAGTAGGGTAAATGTGCCAATAAATTATTCAACAGGGAGCCACAGAAAAATCTCAAGGCGAATCAATCTGGGCCACATCTTAGTTTATATTCGTTTAGGCGCAATTTTGACTTGTGAAAAAAAAACGTAGTACATATTGTACCACACACACACGTTCCAGCATTCATATAGGCTGCGGTCCAGTTGCAGGAACAACCGTGTATGATTTAATCCGTAGTTTACTAATAAATGCGTCGTTTGGTGGCACAGAGCAAGCTTTCCTTTACACCTATTTTTGAGTTATACCTCATATTACGTTTTGCATTTTGGGAAATGGGTATAAATACAATAGCCCCAAAACATTACATGTAATCGTTTCTTTCTGCGCGCGCAATCTCTTGACAAGGAGATTTCGTATAAGAAGGAAATAACATTCAACATGCCCTAAGCGTCTCACAGGTCCCAAAAGCTCAAGGGACCAAGAACTCCAGGAAACGAAGAGCGACCTAGCAGATTGCAAAACTTTTAATGGCGCCTGTTGGAAGAAGGATGAAGCAGCTCGACATGGCCGCTCGCGTGATGATATGCACTGATTATGCGGATATCAGGGCATCAGCGATGATGACACGTGAAGTATCTATATTTTCCCCGACCATGAAGAAGCTTGGTTCAGTCCGCTTCTAGGAGCTACAAAAGCTGCACTGTTCGCTTCGTGATCAGTCCACTCGGAAACCGCAAATTGCAGGAGCGAACTTCGTTGTCACGAGCTGGATGTAGCCTCTCTATTCGGGCTAAATTCCTAATGCACCTGGTTTAGAGGCATCGTTTACGAGCATGACCGATCTTTTTTTGCTCACTGGACGCCTTTCGACGTGTCTTGCTTTGAGATTGAAGTTCGTAGAGTTATTCCCTCTTCCACCGTGACCAAATGTCGTGTACTGTTTTTTTTCGCTGTCACCACACCTTTACAGCACAGTTGACGTTTACGCCCTTTTGGAGGATCCTTAAGATGCAACAGCAAATGTGGTAACAAGATCAGCCTTTTTCCAACAAGAAAGCATGCTGGTGATCAGTGAGATGTTCTGTAACATCGTTGTAAACAAACGTGAGTGGCCGGGAAATATTTATGGCTTCCACTTCCGTGATGATGGTAGCCATTTCGGCTACGTCTACCAGCCGTCGTTTTAATACCTTTCGCAAGGATGTTTTTACCGAGCGCACAAGTCGTTCATAAAAGCCACCCCACCCGGGTGCTTCTTTCGCGATAACCTTCCAAGAAATTGACGAGGGCGTGAAATATTCTTGTACTTGGGGTGCTTTAGTGTATTCAACATAGCAGTGATTTCTGGGGCGCTGTGTGTAAATGTATGCGCATTGTCACTGTATACCGCATGAGAGAGTCTGCGTCTCCAAACGAACGGTGCATAGCGCGAATGGAACTCTATGATGTCATGTCTGGTATCAGCTTGAGATACATCGCTCTAGTAACTCCGCACAAAAAAAGAACGACGGACATCCGGTTGTCTGACAATATTTGACTACGTAGCGTGGACCAGCAGCGTGTACTCCACAGGTTTCGAACGGGGTATGTTTCTATTTCTGGTCCTTGGGTAAGGGTGCTTCATCTCAAATACATGCTCTTGAATGAAATCGTTTACATGTCACGCAGGCATAAAAACAATTCCTTGACGAGTTGTCATCTTTTCATGATCCAGTATCTTTCTTGCAGCTGACCCAGGGTGTCACGGAGACCAGCATGACCTAACGTCGTGTGGGTTCATCGTACGAGCAGTTTTACCGCAAAAACACTTGTGATGAATATTAGTACGGTGTTTCTGGCTGTAGTCTTCAGGGCTGGCATGTAGTCTTCCTTGTACCCACAGGAGTCGTTGATCCTAAAGAAACAGGTTCGCTGCTTCTAGAGATGAGGTGGCTGGTAGGGGAAGCCCCTTCTTTACACAGTATAGTTCTTCAGGAAAAGCAGCTGATGCGTGTTCTGAATGCAATAACGCTCGGCCTTTCAACTTCCTCAGCCGTCAAGTGTCCCGTAATCATGTTCTTGTTCCGAACATTATGCCATCATCATCATCACCAGCCTCTCTACGCCCACTGCGGGGCAAAGGTCCCTCGATTATTCTCCAATTACTCCCGGTCCTGTGCTAACTGCGACCTACTTACCCCTTAGAATTCTGATGTCATCAGCCCATCTAACTTTCTGCCGCCCCTGCTACGCTTGCCTTCCCTGGGGATCACTCTGTTACCCTTAATGACCCGCGGTGTATGCACTTAGAGACAAGCAAGGCAATGTCATCACAAATAGGGGTAAAATGGCCAAATAAGCTGAGAAATTCTATTGAGATCTGTACAGTAGACGGACATTCAGGATAATGTCGACAGAGAAAGTATTTCGCAGGAGATAGACTTCCCTCCAGTAAACGACAGAAGAAGTAAGAAGCGCTTTGAAAGAAATGAAAGGGGCACAGCACATGGTCAAGATCAGGGAACAGCAGAGCTATTGAAGGATGGCGGGCACTCTGTACTAGTAAAACTGGCAAACCTGTACACGCAATGCCTAACGACCGCGAGTGTATCGGAATCTTTGAAGAACGCTAGTGGTATTGGAGAACATCGTACTAATCTATAGGAAAGGTGACATGAAGGACTTCAAAAATTACATGCCGCTTAGCTTACTGTCGGTCGTCTACAAGGTACTTACCAAGGTAATCGCATACAGAATTTCTGTCACCTTAGATTTCAGTCAACTTAAAGAGCATGGAACGGTTTCGTAAAGGCTATTCAACAATAGACCATATTAACGCGATGCATCCGTGATAGTCTAGTGAACCCTATATATAGCCCTCATAGGCTATGCGAAAGAATTTGACTCCGTCGAAACCTAGCAGTCTTTGAAGCATTACGAAACTAGGGTTGTAGATGAGCATCATGGGAAAACACTACAGGATATTTACAGTGGGTCCACCGCTACCATCATCCTCCATAGGGAGAGCAGTAAAATACTTATAAGGAAGGGCGTCAGCAAGGAGACACGATGTCTCGTATGTTATTCACAGCATGTTTACAAGAAGTATTGAGAACATTGGATTTGGAACAGGTGTGAGTAAGGGCTTATGGAGAATACTTCAGTAACCTGAGATTTGCTGATGACGTTGCGTTGATAAGTAACTCGGTGGAGGAATATCAGTGCATGGATACCCACTGAACAAACAGAGTAGAACCGTGGGCTTGAATATAATAAGCAGAAAAATAAAGTATGATCAATAACCTCAGAAAAGCACAGTGGTTTGAAATGTTAGATCTTAGGAATCAAGACTTAGCGCGCAATGGAAGAAGAGATTATAGTGGTAACAATAATGGAGAACAAGAGAGTGGAGTGCGTCAGAAAACAAAGGCGTGTCAAGGACATATTAGTAGAAACTATAAGAAGAAATGGAGTTGGCAGTGCATTTATTGCGAAGGCAAGATAACCGTTGGAACATTATGTATGAACCGGTGAATCCAAGCTGCCACTCGATGGAAGCGTGAGAGGGAATTAAATCGGGTAAGTCGATGAGTGCAAAATTCGAGACATCTGACGTCAGGATCGGGTTTTAGGTCTCTCGTAACTTTTTTTGTGTGCATATGAAGGCATTGGTTCTGTAAGGCCAAAACTCAGGTGTAGCAATCCAGGCAGATCCTTGCCACACGATGTGGACTGTCGCAATTGGCAGGGTGAAATTCCTCTATTGAGAAGGTCTGCTGAATTATCCTTCCTTAGGCAGTAGTGCCATTGCCTCATTAAGATAATTCCTATTGTTTTGTTGATCTATTCTGCCACAAGGGCTTCCAAATAGTGGTCTCGTTCCGAATCCAACATAGAGGTAATCAAAGCATCCGACCATAGATGCGGCTCTATAATTTCAAGGTTAAGGTTTTTTGTGAATGTATTGGCTCTACCGTGCAGATAAATAAGCAGGCGTTAATTCTAGCTTGGCTAGAGTGGTAGTATTGAGAAGGGCCACTGGACTTTTTGCCGTAAGCAGACGTGTCTTATGACCTCGTGTAGAATATTATAAAAGGAGGTAGACAGCGACCCCATATGCTCTAGGCTGGCGTCTCCTACTATGTGCAACGTAGCGTTTGTGATGCTTTGATTGAGTCCTTTGCGAAAGAAACTTAGATTATGAATCCATTCAAAGGCGTCCACTTCATACCGGGCTGCCAACTGCGCGCCCAGTGTTCGGGTGGTTCGCCCTCGAAATCAAGACGCCCTTTCTACCAAACTTGAAGGTGTATAGTAGCTGTGATAATACCAAGCCGATGAATCCGAGAGGTCGAATATTTTGGCAAAAGTGTTTAGTTTATATCTTTTTGTAGCCGGTCGTTTGTTCACCGGGACTTGCGACAGAAAACAAGCACGTCTTGCAATATATCGCATTTCAGGCCGAGAACTTTCAAAGTCTCCGATTGCGGCAAACACACTGTAGAGGGTGAGTCTGCTTTGTTGTGGAGAAAAACAGAGGCCATGGTCCTCCTGTTGTAACCCAATTTCTGATATTTATAGACGCAGATTTCAAAATAGCGATGGTGTCATTCTATAAAGCAATCGCTTCTTGCTCGCTATGTGCACCGATGTGCACAGGCCTTTCATGTAGTTAGACTTAAGAAGTCCCGTGGTACGCGGATAAGAATTCACATGGTTCCTGAAGTGATGCTGAAGTGTGGCCATTATGAGAAACGGGCTTGAAGTTACTCCGAACAGGACTCGAGACATTCTCCACAGCTCTTGGAAAGAAATGGTGACCAAGTTGAGGGCAACTCTCAAACCAAAGAAAACGTAGGGAGTCGAGCTCAGCTGCCGTAGACTTTTCTTTAAAAAGACCTTTTCAACGTCAGAAGTCATACCAATCTTTTATCGCCGAAACCACAGAAGCAAGGCTACGATAACGTAATTCAGATTGGGACCAACCTCCAAGTTTTAATTTAACGACGTCGCGCCTTTGACGTGTGATGATGCGTCAAATCCGATCCTCATCGTTGTTATTCTTTCGTTTCGAATGACGGCGCTATGAGGAAGATAGCAAATATACCGCCCATCACTTGGCGTGGTCCAATGCACTCGTTCTGCTGTAGCATCGTGAATGTACTGACGGATGGTCTGGTCGTACGCGTTCAACCCATATATGCTTCAGTTTTCTCATGAGGTGATCCAGCCGTTCCTCAGCATCTTGAACGTTGTCGGAAAGATCATACTTCCTCTCAAGGGAAGAGCCACTTGTAGCGACCATTTTTGATGGCGATGTGCTTCTCAAACTCAAGCATTACGGAGTCGTCTGTAGGATCTGGTTGATCTTTGGATGCCTATACTTTCAAGTTCCCAAAATTGCTTTACGGTGGATGCTACGTCTGAAGGCTCTGTGTAGGCATGAAGGGATACGACATTTGAGCAGTGAACTATGCGTGCAGGTTCCTTTGTTGGTCCTTGTACTGTCTATCCCAGCCGGGTCTTGATGGCTTTGAGATTAGGTGCCCAACATTCAGTACTTCCAGTCACGACGTTTAGTAAAGTCCGACCGAATCAAGATAGCGATGCCATAGCGATCTGAAAGCTGACACATCACGCTCCTTGTGTCGATGAGCTTGTCTCGCAGAGCAGCAATCACAGTTTCATCTGGGAATGAATTCGCCTGGTTACAGGACGAGTCGACTTCCAGTGCTTCGGCGAAAATTGCAGAGTTGGTTGTCAGGCTATTCAGCTGTAGACATACTGTATTCAGGAGTTGTGCTGTTTTTTTTCCAGAATAGTCCCATTGTAAGCGTTTCCTGTTCAAGAACCAACCTCGCAGCCTAGTCTCCTGGAGACGTCAGTCGTAATGAAACTGCCTTGACTCTCTGCGCCTAAAAGAACTCTGCAGTTCAATGCTCTTGTTGATCCGGCAACCCTGGCAATCAGCGTTTGAAGCAGTATAATAGAGCGCTCTTCTCTGGACATCAGTTGGACTGGAGTCGTAGTGGCTTGCTCGTTGACTTCCTTTTGTCCTTGTCGCACATGAAGAAGCATGTCACCGGGAGCAGCGCTGGCATATAATGTTCCTCTTGAATTGCCCAAGATGTTTTTGCGTAAAGCAGCGGAAGCAGCGTCCACTCAAGAAGGGCCTTCTTTGTTCCAAGGTTATCGAATGAGAAGAGCAAGATGCTTTGTCATGCAAAGAACAGAAGATGCACTTCTTAGTCCCACTTATAGCGCCGTGGAGGGATGCTATGGAAGGCACTTGAGGACTTGCATTCTTCTGTGATCGGGGCTAGGGGTACGAGGCAACACCCACTTTTTGAGGACAGGTTAAAGCGCCAACGTCATAAGAAGACCAGCGCAAAGAGGATTTCGTGCAGTTCGGCAGCGGTGCACGCCTAAACCGCAACAAAATACTGCACTTCCTCTTACAGCCCGCCACCCCGCCTGCGTGAAGATTTGTTAGAAACGGTGGTGGACGCATGTGCGCGACGAGCTGAGAGCATCGCCTGCAACATCTGTGATTGGTGGTGGAAGTACGGGGCAACACCCACTTTTTCAGGACCGGGAAAAGCGCCGACGGCATAAGAAGACCACCGCAACAAGGATTCCTCTGCTGTTTGGCAGCGGTGCACGCCTGAACAGCAATTGAATACAGCGCCAGCTGTTATAGGTAAGCAGCATACTGGAGGAGGAAAAAGGGGGAGTTAAGTTACACTAGTCAAAAGCACAAAAGGGTGTGCCCCACATCAGTCAGCCAGAATAACTTGCGATTCGGCGGCTTCCAGGGTGAGACCGATGATTTTTGTCTTAGTGCTGGACGCCTGGCTGAGTAGCTGGGCCTCCGAGGATGCAGCTTTTCCGTGAGGTTTTGTCGGAGGGACATGTCATACCACGTGAACTAGATCCGCTGTTCCCTGACATTTTTTTTGCATTTGGAATCAGATACTTTCGGGTGCCATTTACTGTACAATACCGGGATTGGGAAGACCCCCCCTGTTCACCTCTGCAGCGTATTTCCTCTTTCCTGGTAAGGCGCGGGTGAGCCGGCGGTAGTACTTTCCTCGCTAGTCTATAGTATTGTATTATTTCGTGGAAGTTTCCTAGCCCGTCGTCTGCACTCGGGAGGGGCTCCGCGTACGGAGGAACCGCGTCTGTCTCGGTAGCGGCGGCGATCGTCCGGACTGTCAGACCTCGGGCGGTCGCATGTGCCTTTTCATTCCCGATGAGACCCGTATGAGCTGGTGCCCACACTAATGTTGTCCTGTTCAATGGGCGCCTTTGCGTTCGCGAGGATCTTCCATGGGACATTAAAGATCCTTCCTCGATCAAAGTTTCTGATGGTAAGCTTCGATTCGCCCACTATCGTTTTCATAATGATTTATTCATAGCCAGAGCGATGGCTTACTCTTCTACCTCTGGTACGTCTTTATTAGTAACGCGCAGCACAAAAAGTGAACCAAGTTTTCCGCAACTGCCACTGATGCGAAAGCTTTTTTTCGTCTGATATTGCGCTGCGTCTGTGTACAGGACGTCAGTACTGCCACCATATCTAATTTGCAGATCTGGCTCTACTTTTGCGTCTAGCCTGGTGATGCGTCGAACTCATGTTTCTTGAGAGCGGTAACACAGTTAGTTTTTCCCTGAGCTGCCTGGGTAGCTGTACTGTCTTTCACTCTTTCTCCTGTCTGGTATCCCAGACGCTCTAATATTTTCCAATCCGTCTTGATGCTTAGCAGCCGTTGTTGTTGTGACGCATTTACGGCTCAATCAGTTTCTCGATAGTATTAGATACACCCATACTAAGTCTTTGCGCCATCAAGGTGTTTGGGGGAAGACCTAGCGCACATTTGATCCCTTTCTAATTATGATGCCGAGCTTACTTTTTTCTGCCTTAGTTAGCTTCATAAAGGGGCTACGAAGAGTATCCTGCTAACGCCAAAGGCTTGAAAGAGCCTGAGTAGATTAGTCTCTTTCATTCCCCCGTGCTTGTTGGATATGTGCCTTCAAACATTCTGCAAATTTGCGCGACGGCGTTGTCTGGTTTGCGGATGGTCTCAGTATTTCTACCATAGTCCTGAACGTATCGCCCGAGGACGCTGAGCTTGTCTCTTGCGGATATATGCTTGCCTCCGGCCTTCAGTCTGATATCGCAGTCATTTCTGCCCCTCCTTTTGTTATTTTTGGAGACGAGGTAAAGCGCCTGGGATTCTCGGGCTGAACATTTCAGTCCCAGTGACTCTAAGTAGCGTTCAATCTTGTCTATGGCATTGTTAGGAACTTTCTCCTAATGTCTATCGCTGCGGCGATTTACCCAAAGCGTGATATTGTCCGCATACATGGTGTACCAAACCTTCTATACTGTCGAGTTTTTCTGGCAGTCCTATTATAGTCACAGTATAGAGAGTGGGAGATAGTACCGAACCTTGTGGCCTTGCCTTGTTGCCTAGATTGATGTTTTCGACTGACATACCTCTCAGTTCTATGTTTGCCGTGCAATCTGAGAGAAAATTTTGTTTTAACTTGCTTAAGATGTGAGAGATGGCTTTGTGTCTGACGTTGTCGAAGGCTTTGGCAACGTCAAGACCGACGATGGCTCTAGTATCTGTAACCCGCGTAGTATATGATGTCCTCTCTTACCTGGAGCATTACATGGCATGCCGAAAGCTTCGCTCTGAACCCTATGTGAAGTCCGGATACGGTTCCTCTTCCTAGAGATATCGGCTAATTCTGGTCCGGGCTACGCGTTTCAGTTTCTTGCCGACACAAGACGGGATAGATTTTCGAGCCTTAGTGTCTTTCCAGGTTTCGGGATGAGGGTGAGATTGGCGCTTTCTCATTGCGAAGAAATCTCCCCGCTGTGCCAGCATTTTTGCATGTGAACGGCTAAGTCATAGACAGACAGGTTGGTGAAATTTTGTAGGATTTTGTTGCTGACTTTGTCTGGCCCGGTGGCAGTTTTGGTTCTAAGGCGATTTAGCTTTGCTCTAACTTCTGATGCTGTACGTGGGGCGTTCAGGGCCTCGTTTGCGGCTCCCCCGTATTCAGGAAGAGTTTCGCCGGTGGACGACACCAGTTTTTGGTTACGGGCCTCGTCTAGTAAGTCTTGCGTCTTGCGTGGTTCGCTCGAACTTGTAGACAAGGGTTTGGAGTTGCTGGCGCGCCTTTGATCTGGTCTTTTCCGATCGAGTAGGTGTCTAAGTAACTTCCACGTTTTCGCGTTTCCAATTTCTATGTTCATCTGACTGCATGTGGTCGCCCGAATTAGTCTGGTCAGGCTCCAAAAAATAGTGCTCTATCATCCCTATTTAGGGATGCAATCCTGTTACGTAGGTTCCTGTCCCATCTTTTATGTTTGAGTTTCTCCTCTAATTCTTTCTTTTTCTTCCATAAGCCGACGAGGCGTCTGGCAGTCATTTTGATACCTTCGTACGTCTCTATCTTGTCCGTTGCTACTTGAGCGGCTTGGATAATTTCCTTACTCCACTCCCAATTGTCGCATTTCGGTTCGCTTGCCGTCGAGTCTATGCTTCTGAAAGTTTCCCGGCAGGTAATTTTGTGCTTGCACATTTTCGCAACTGGGGTAACAATGCTGACTACGATACCAATGAATTTATGATCGCTGCTTAGGTCTTCCCCGGTATCAAGCCACGTGCCCTTGACACTACCGTGTGTGAGGGTGAGGTCGGGTGTCTCGTCGGATTACCTTGTCTCGCCGTATTGATGGGGTCGGTGATTACCAGTAGTTGTGGTGTTGAATTGTCTCGCAAAAGGTCCACTTTTGACTAGAGTGTGTTTGAACCCCCAAACTGGATGGGGGGCATTGAAATCCCCCTAACTAGCTAGGGAGCACTTTTGGCTAGATTTTTTCTCTGAAAAACAAGTCTTCAAAATGCATTTACTCTGTCTGGGTGAGCTGTACACATTCAAGAACTATAGACACTTATCCATGCGCTTACGCGGCATGAGTTCCACCATCGATTGGTCGGTCTCGGTATTCCCAGTCCCGTGCTACACTATCGTTACGTTTCGCTAGACGAACATGACTACCCGGGTGTCGCCTCTGAGGCCCGGGTATGCTTTATATACTGTTAATTTATAATTTTTCCCACATTCTTAAATCGCAATTATTTCCAGATGACCTTCGCCGCTGTCGAGAAAAGCTTGCAAACCCTAACTTTTTCTGCCGTATTTATACTATTCCACTGCCAGGCTGAAAGAGACGGTTGCCTGTCATCCAGCAGGTCGGTTGAATTCTTGATTTTTCGCGCTCTTTGCCGTGTAATCTTAGACTTGTCTAACCGATCCATGCGCTTCTCCATTTTCAGTAGTCTATCCTCTACCTTTTTCAGGCTCTTTAAGTCTGCGTTGCTACGAATACCTTATCTAATTCCGACACCCTACTCGCGAACCTTTTTGTCAACATTGTTTATTTTGGATTCAAGTTGTTCGAGAGAAGGAGAGTGGGCTACCTGCATCGACACGACTACCTGTTCCGATACCTTGGCGGTGATTACGGTGTTGATTTCTTCAAGCTGTCTTTTCAGTACAGCGTTTTGTTCCGTTATAAGCTTATTTTGCTCCATCAGAAACCTATTTTGCTTTGAAATGCTCTTACGACCTCCGCATTTGCATCTTGGTGGGTGCCACTCACCCAGCCTACCTTTTGCGCGTTCGTCTTCGAGTTTTCAGCGATGCAAGGACACTGCCTTTTGTTTCAATCGAGCTTTTTGCAGTCGATAGAGTTTCAGTCCTGAGAGGTTGCAGGCGAGGGAAGGAGATGGATCGTTTCCTCGTGTTGCTTCGGCTTCGAGACATGCTCCTCGCGCCATCCCTGCTCTGGTCCCTTCGGCCTGACCGTTGCGATCCTTTAATGGTTGACTGCAGCTCTCTGTGCCTCCGCTTTACGTCCGCTTCTTCTCCTTTCCTTGCCTGTTCTCCGAGCTTTCGCTCCTATTCTCTCTTTTTCAGGGCATACGGGGCGCGGTAGAGAACCTCGCACCTCTTGTCACCCATCTCGTGTTCTTTTCCACAGAGCTGACATTTCGGTACACAACAGTATTCACTACCGAGTGACGGGTCGCCGCATTTCCTACATTCCTCGGTGGGATTGTTGCTGCAGACGTCCGACCTAAGGCCGATGTCGCTGCATTTAAATAAGTCGTCCTACTTCTTTCGGTATAGGAAGCACTTGATACACGATCCGAAGCACCCGACTCATCCTGGGACTTGGGAATCGGCAAAAGTGATGATCACTGATTCAGATCTTCCCATCTACGCACCCCGATGATGGGGGTTAGTGCGGTGGCAGAAACCGACCTCGAGTTTCTCCTCGGAGAAACGGAGATCGATGCCATGTGCTACTCCTCTACCGGAGTTCTCCAGTGCTGCCATGTTGGACGTGACTGCGTAGGCCTTGCCTCTAGTCGGTAGTTTTCTCATAGACAGTACTTTCGGGGCCTTTTCTTGCCTCGGTGATCTGTATGTTATGGTGCCTTGCTTGTTGTTTAAAACAACTTGGTCGTTTTCTTTGCCTTTTTCCCCAGTGTACGTCGGCGGCAAGTCATAGCATTTCCCCCAACTAGGGGACCGATAGCTTGGTGAGTGCAAGTCCACCATGGGTCGCAGAATCACCTTGTGGTCGGTGTGTGGCAGTCTCGGCAGGTGGAATGCAAACGATTTTTCTGCCAGCTGCTTGCCAGCCTTGCGCGCTTTATTTTCTCTGATGGGTGACCTCTTGGAAAAGCGAAAGCGTGTTGCACGGAGCGTCAGCGGTTTGTTTTTCTTGTTGTCCTTTATCCTGTAGTTCTTTTACTTTTTTCGTGACCTTTGTGATCCAGTTTAACTCCTTAAGTTCTATACTATCCATGTCCGTACCTTCTACAGCCTGTTCCATTACCATTTTGCCGGCAGCGTCGGGCCGCTGCCAAGAATCTGATGGCGGACGCCCGGGGTCACCGGGCTGCTAAGCCTAGCCTGGCTTGACTTAGGGTTAGCGAGGCTGCGGCGTGATCGACCAAAAAAAAGGGTGCGACAAATCCTCACGAAGTGCCCTCACGCCTTGAATTAGATATCCATGGAGTCCCTGGGAGTTCCGCAAACACAGAATGTCGCTTTCAAGCCAAAACTTGGGTTATTCCTCTGGAGAAAAGGACACTTTGCGGAGCCGACGTGACAGAAGTCCGCGCCCGCTGGCACCCTAGCGGCCTTCGCAACATACTGAAAAAATCCCACTTCTTTGTAAGATAGATGAGTGTGCACTGCTGCCGAACAATCTGCCACTAATTTTCTTGTACAGTTTTACTGTTACTTCTGTAAACTGTCCCAGGACGCACGTGGTATGTCTAAAGCCTTTGAGGATTTCAAGCGTGAGCTCCGCCTAGAAGAAGTCAGAGGGCTTAAACAAAAATTTGACGGCACTGGTGAACTCACGAAGCAGCTACAAGAAGTACTGAAAGAGAATCGAGACTTTGTTCACAGAATATAAAGCTGATAAATAAACTACAAGAGCTAGAACAGTACCAAAGCTCCAACAATGTTCGACAATTAAGGGCATTCCTCTCGAAGGTGAACCGGTTGCTATATTAAAACAAATAGGCGTAGTCATCCAGGAGTAAGTAGCTATGCTGACGTTGATATTTTCTATTGTGTGCCTAGTGTTCGGCACAATGAGTCAAGAAATTCGTTTTTTTCATCCGTAGAAACGAAGAGGAATGCCTTCCTCAGCAAAGCAAAGAAATCATAACTGGAAGCAAAGAATTTCGGTTTTCAGTCTCCCTCTGCTGTAATGTGAACGACCACTTAACACGGCATTCAATACCTGCTCACTGCCACAGTGCAAATAAAAGGAATAATTGACATGAAAATTTCTCGGGACTGCAGGAGGAAAGGTGTTTGCAAGAAAAGATGAGGGCTCACCTGCGCTAAAAATTTTTAAAATAAGCGACAATGAAAAGTATAACGAAGCAATACAGTGCGTAGTCTTTCGCATGCCTTGTACTGAGACTGTCTTGGGAAAAAATAGACCGCCAGAAATCATGTAGCGGTACGACGTGGCTAGTTTGAACACATGTTTTTCATGTATGCCGAAGCAGCTCAAAGTAATACACATAAATACGTGCAGCACCCGAAACAAAAAGAACAGCTTAGTGACTTGTATGCATCCATGTCCCATAGCTTCGACCTTTAATGTACAGGGAAACATGGCTAACAGAAACGGAAAAGCCGCCGCATTTTAATGGTTACTCGTAAAACGGCCTCCTGCGGCTGAGTGGCCGGGGCGGTGGCGTAGCCGTTTATGTTAAACAGTCAATGAGGCATGAAGTAATTTCGGAGTTTTCAGTAATAAATAACACCATTGAGTATATGTTGGTACGTTTAGATCAATAATACTGACGGCTATGTATGGACCTCTATGGGTAACAAATGAGAATTGTTTGATTATTTTGAGCGTGTACTGGCTTTGGGAAGGCGATTGTTTATTATGCGTTTTGTCATCATGGGAATGTCAACATAAATATATTATTAGGTGACACTTCAGCTATACATTTTGTTGAAATCATACACTCATTCTAATGCAGAAACCTTTTTAGGGAAGCTGCGAGAAACACTGAAAAAATTGCCACCTCAATTGTCGTATGTTTAACGAATGTACATTCACCTGACTGTTTTTCTGTACTGCTAACTGTGAACCTAAGCGATCACCTACAAGGTTTTTGTTTGCGGCCAATGCAATTGCCAGACGACAAACGAAAGTGAAGACGTTGTCTGGCAGCATCACTGCTGCAGCCTTGCAAGCATTTCGCTGACATAATCAGCGTATTCGAGCGTATTCGAGTGGAAAAAACCGCAATGCGGCATTCGAGGCGTTTTTTTGAAAAATTTATGGCATGCTATATTCAAACATTTCCAACCACTTCGCGATATCGTAAATCACAACCAGCTAGTAGCCCCTGGATTGATGGAAGGCTGTTGAAAATGATCGAGACGAAAAGTAAAGGTTTTACGCTTTTGCTAAGTCAAAAACTTCCGAGGCCTTGTCTGATTTAAAAAAAATTTAGGACTAAATTGACCACAGAACTGAGGCATCGGAAGGAAGCGTATTATGTTAAGCTGTTTACTACAATAAAAATGACCCTAGGAAGGTCTGGGAAAAAAAGAAAGAACCCAATATCTGGGAAAGAACAAGCTCCACATACATCAATTCAGACTAGTGCAAATATCCTATGTGACACTGCAGCGGCCAATCACATGAATGAGTACTTTGTGACAAGAGCATATACAAAAATGATAGCAATGTAGTTCCTTGTTTTGACTCAAACGAGTGAAGCCTTGCAAACTCTGTACAACTAACCCCTGTGACATCGGATGAAGTATTGAAACTGATACAGCATGTCAAGAATAACGTAGCTGAAGGTTACGATGAGATACAACCGACTGGAATAAAATACGTAGCTGATATTATAGCCCCACTAATTGCCCATATAATCAATGCAATGTTCGAAACTGGCATCTTCCCCGACGGCCCAAAGATAGCGCGTGTGTCCTGTTTTTAAAGGAAGTGAAGCGTCAGTCCACTAATTTCACGCCTGTATCCGTTCTTGCGGTTGTTCAAAACTATTTGAGAATGCAATAAACACGCGCTTGTACAAGTTCTTTAGCAAACTACAATGTGATCAATGAGGCTCAGTATGGATTTCAGGAAAATAAATCTTGTGAGAGAAAGCCCTGATAAATATTAAACAGGAACTAATTAAAAACATCGAACACGAGGCTATACTCCCTTCGTTCGTTGATTGATTTTAGACAGGCATTAACGCTTAAACGTAGCGCATAAATTTAGCAAGTATGGCGTACGTGGTGTCCTTTTTCACCTAATAAAAAACTACCTAATAAACCGTTGCCACTATATCTGCATGAACAACAGTGCATCGGCCTACGCAAACATAATTAGAGGAGATCCACAGGGGTCAATACTCGGTCCTCTACTATTTATAATTTACATAAATTATCTCTGTGATATCCCGTGCGCTCCCAAAGCTAAATATGTACGCAGACGATACGAACATTTTCTTCAACGGCACATCTATTCTAGAACTTGAACACCAGGTTAATAAATACCTCCACCAGCTGTCCAGAATGGCTTAGTCTAACCAAACTACATATAAACGTCAGTGAAACCAAATACATTCTATTTCCTTCTATTAAAAAGCAGATTTTATGTAATCCAACTATTTTGTTTGAGGGCTGAAAAATTGAAATTTTCCCTGTCAGAAATTTTTATCTTATGGTTTACTGAAGGCTTCACATGGAACACACATATACAAAAATAACTATGGAGCTTATTAGAAATGCTGCGTGTTTATACAAACTCAGCCCAGTTGCACCAATTGGCTACAAACGTTGTTGTATTGAGTACTGTTTTATTTGAAAATGATATATTGTGTCATGGTATGGGGAACTACGACACAAACCAACTATCAAAAACAATTGATTGTGCAGAAAAAAAGTCCTCCGAGCCTTCGAACAATATCATCACCGCATCAGGGATTTTAAAACTAAGCCACTTTTCAAAAAAAAATACTCTATGTAAACATAAACACAACTATATTATTTTAGGATTTTACAATGCGTTCAGCAAAATTATCCTCAGAGTTTTCAGAACTCACCAGAAAAAAGAATTTTAAATACGACACGCGTCATCTGCACTAGAAAACCCCAACGGTGAGGGCAAATTACGGTAAACAGCACCTCCAGTACCAAGCACCTGCCTTAATAAATCGTTTACATGGTCTCATAGACACCAGTCATATTCATTTTAAAACCCAAATGAAGTTAATCTTTTTATGCCATGATAATTACATATATAAAAAAATATATGTATTTTTAATGCTTCACTGATGAATGTGTAGAGTGATAAACTGCTATGTGAAGGCCTATGTTATGTTTGTTGTGAAGTTCTGCTCGCAATTGTGCGAGTTTTCTTAAAAGTGTATGTGTGACTTTTTTTTAAGTGAAAGCCTGTGTTTTTAAACTCTACTCTGTAATTGTATGAATTTTTATGGTGTGTGTTATTGAGTGAAATTCTCCGATATCATATTTATTATTTCAATAGGTGTCCTGTTTTTCAAATTTATAGTAGGTGCCGGGGGATCTTAGCAGGCTGCAAAGCCTATCGCCTCTGCTCCCGTCATTGTAAAGACTCAGGACAAATAAATTCTTTGTTCGTCTTCTTTCTGCTTCGAAATCGCAACATTGAGCTGGTATCTTTACGTATTTGGTACCATCGCTTCTGGACATTCGAGTTCTTGCCCAAAAAATCCAAAACCTTTCCGAAGTTTCTCCCTTGGAGGGTAGTTGTTATCGAAGAATCATGATTCGGATTGTTTACCATAGTAATATTCGACCACTGATCAAATAGAGGTACGAGATCTCTTGGTGGCGTCTCGAGCGTAATTTCTCGTAGCATGAAGCCGTGACATGTAGGCAGGGCTGGATTAAGGTGGCAGCTACGGCGGCTGCAGCCCCGGGCCCACAGCTATCAGGGGCCCCGCTCGACCATATAAAAAAGGTATTGAGTGTGCTCGCTGCGCGCATTGAAAGTTGAAGGTAGGAGCTTCAACCTCACAATCACACATCAGCTGACTAACTCGTGACGGTGTGGAGGAGTGGGGGGCCCCTCACGTTATGGTTGACAACCTTCGAGTCCATTTCAACTTAAATTAGTTATTCCTACTCCTTTTTCTTCTTTTCCCGACGTTTATGAGAATACGGCTTTGACCAAAAGTCTTGGGTACACAGCTTGACCGGGCCTAAGAAGCCCCATTAAACAGGCCCCGAGCTCGGCTTCGGTCTTTTTCGCGACACTGGTCGGTTCGGTAGTCTTTTCGGTACACAGACACCTAAGTGCGCAGTCGTTTTTGGCGCACGCACGTTTTCGGTAAAAGAAAGGGTCAGGCGTGCGAATAATAAATAATGTCTGAAGAACATTGTAAATTGTTTAAACCGTGAGGGTTGTTATATGTCATTATTGACAACTTAAGCACTGCCCTCTCTACACAATTTCTGCCAGAAAGTTCAATGTATAGCGCTTGACAAGCAAGTTTATTGCGATTAAGACCCGTTCAATAAAGCTAGTGGATTAGTTGAATCGCATTAGCGTGATTGATATCGACTCCATATTTCTCGCTCAATGGTCAGCGTATATGGTTATTTAAATGTTCGAAGGTTGTGTAGGCCACTCGCGGGGTCGTTCGGCTTCAGCCCGCGCCTATGTGCTGTAGCCTCAGCAGGCTGTCTGAGCAACAAGCGTTGCGGAAGCTATATGTCCGCGTGACTCCATTCGTAGCTAATTCTCTAGGCGCCACTCTGTGTGGACGCAGAGGCCGCCGGGCCAGCCCGACCCTAGCGGCTCCCTTCGAGCTAGGGAATCAGCAGGCCTAGCCAGTGTGAAGAGCTCAGGCATGTACGCCAAACAAAGCAACAACAACGTCTGTTTCTGGTGGGGATGATAAAGCTGTGCCACTTAAAAACGCATCCTGCGTGCGGCCCCTTCGATGGCGTCTTGAAAACAGGCCTCCAGCGCGACTCGGGGATATTAAGCTGCTTCCCCCGTGGGCGCTTTTCGCTTTTAAATGAGCCGCCATACGGAGCAGCGCGGACCAAAGGTGCTGCCCGCAGTTCTGGTCACGCTTGGGCGTGGCGACAGGAGGAGAGGAACCCCCGAAGGAGCGCGGGAAAAATATTGGACGCGGCAGACGTGTTGAGGACTCGACAACGAGTGGCCCACCCTTAAGGCCCAACCACATGCAGCGTATTTTCGGCGTCGCGCCAACGTAAGCGTCGTTCGGCGTCAACGAGCGTCAGCGCGCGCGCAAAAATGCATGGCGACGCGGGCTGACGCTCGGGCGACACCGATATCTACGCTTGCCAGATATCGGCACGAGCTGCGGAAGCGTCGCTGGTGCCAGTTTCCAGTTGTGCCAGTCCGTCTCGCTGTTTTAATGGTGGCCGGCATGCCGAACATCGACGCTGAGGCATTATTAACTGCAGTCGCAGCCCGCCCCGCTCTATGGCAGGCGAAACACAAACATAACAAGAACAAAACCCCGCAAACAGACGTTGTGAGCTGAAGTGGCAGCAGCCATGGCGCCTGGTGTTGCGGACGGAGGTAAGGCACTTGTCACCTGCGCTGCAGCCTGTGCGCATAGTTATTGTAACAAGTCGTTATTGTTTTCGTGTGTTTCTGCCGTAGAAACCGTGCAGGAAAAATGCAAGTCCCTATGCGACAAATACCGGCGACTGTTCAATCTCATGCTGGACGCGAAAGAAGCGTCGAGCGCGCACTCCGGCGCGTGATTTCGCCGGGCCCATGCGGTTACTCGCCCTCTCCTGCGGGCCCGCGCATTGACGCTGAACGACGCTGAGGCTCGCGCGACGCCGAAAAGACGCTGCATGTGGTGGGGCCTTTAGTCGCCTCCGTCGTAGACCCCGAATCTAGACGAGAAGCTTCAGCGTGTTTCCTACTGCCAGTTACGACCTAACAACGACCCGACCGATGGACAACGAACTACTGACTGCTGGAATTGTTTCGGGGCACCAACGGGAGCAGCAGCGCGGGTGGGAGCAGAGACATTCTATAGCTATTAGACTGTTGTCTCATGCCATCTCTTGTGCTCACCTGTCGCTCTCCAACCCAAAGGGGACCCGTTAATGTGCAGCGGCTTGCCGACTAGCAAGACCATCAAGCTGCAACGCGCAACAGGAGTTTCTCGCCGCTGCATGTTCGACGGCCATGCGCAAAACAACGCATGAAGCCGACCGTTCCCCAGCCCAAAAAAGCGACATTTTTTGTGCTAATCGTACTGCGATAGGAAGGTTGCGCGTGTTCAACCGCCCCGTGCTTTTTCGTCTGCGCGGGTAATCTGCAGGATTTTGGCTCGTAAGCCGTGGCGGCTAACTGTTTGGCAGATGTCTGTGAGTGACAGCTGCCTGCAAGGACTTTGAGCCCTCCCATATATGCACGTGGAGAACTTTACAATAAAAATAAAACATTACAGGATAAATAAAATATGCTTCTTGTAAGAAAAATACTCTTCTGTACCATGGCGTGTGCAGGCCGACACGGTGCTTCGAATAATTGTGAATCTCTGACGGACCGGGCAATCAAACCATACTACCTTTACGCCTCTTGAAATTCCTTATATAACACTAGACATAAGCCAAGAAATTAGTTTCCGGAAAGCGTAAAATTATGCATAATTTATCAGTGATCAGAGAGCATACCATGGGCTTCGAAAATTTTTGCCTATTAAAGCGGCATCATTTTCATCATCATCATCATCATCATCAAGGCCCCAAGGATGCAGTAGCCCCGGGCCCCAAAGTTTCCTATCCGGCACTGCATGTAGGGCTCGTTCCGAGGGCTTTTAGGCTTTGGAAATGAACTTAAACCTCGTCGTAGAGTTTGCGCAAAGTCTTTACATCTGAGGATGAAGCGACCAATTTTAGTTCGATGAGGGCTTTTATGTGATCTTGTACAAAGATAACCTGATCTCCGAACCATTGTGTCAACAGCGCTACCGCGTCCTCGTAGCATTCCTCTTTCGGAGGCATTCTTGATATTGCGGAAGCAGCCTGTCTAGTTAATAGGTTGAGTAAGTACTGAACTTTTTGCGTAGTTCTACGTTCTGGGTTCGTATGAATCTTACTCTCAACTGGTTCCAAAATTGTAGCCATTTCCGCCGGTTGGCATCGATTTTGGTCATTCCCAGGGTTGTGAGCTTCGCTCGCGTACCTGCATGTCCCCGGAAGGCGGTGAGCTTGTCGGGGGTAATAGCAGACTCACTGCTCGGATGGTCTCAGGACCGAGTGCGGAGCTCGCCATAATGTGTAGAATTCTGCCTTTGAGTGTTTCTTCTTCAGATGTCTACGCTGAAACGAGGTCGTAGTTTGTTTCCAGATAAATATCCTCGTTTATCTTATAATCTGTCGAAAGAGGACTGCGATAAGCGCCAGAAAAAGCATTACCCATCTGTGTGATATGGTATCCGTTCCTGAGGCCTACTTCGACGTTCCGAAACGATGCCATCCACCTTCTCCGGCAGCGTGTTTTGTCACCTGTAGATTCCCGTCAATTGGAGGTCATCGTGGGTCCCAGGAATATGGTCCGCCAGAGCAAGGAGTCGTCGAAATCAATTAAGGGTCCCGCTGCTCATTCTCTCCGACGTATATTCCCGGGTTTCACGGCACCAAATTGTGGGAGACAAAAACCAAGGAACGAAGAACTCCACAAAACAAAGCGGTACCTTGCAGATGCGACCACTTTTAATTTCGGCTTTTTTGATGAAGGATGTAGCAGCTCGAAATGGCCTCTCGCGTGATGATCTGCACCGATGATGGTGATGTCGTGGCATCAATGATGATAAAATGTGAAGTTTTTATACAGGTTTTTATTCAAAATATTAGGCTTAATATCAGGCAGCAAGGATGCGAAGCATGGCTCGGTGTTTTTACTGATGTGTTTTGTATATAGTGTCCCCTCCACCGGCGGTGTTGTCTGTGTTCGAAGCTGAGCGCGTGTTATTGGCCCTTCGTTTTGTGTGTTGCACCGGCTATCTGATTTGATATTGTCACGAAGCCAAGGACGACGCAGTTGTGTTGAAGGAGAAACAAATTTATTGGAGCGAACTTGTGCTCCCCTAACAACTCAAAGAATACAGAGGCGGCGAAGCAGTGGTCAATAAAGTGACTTGCGTCGGCGAGCGTCGCAGAATAGCATGCCGAGGCGTCTGCTCTGCAGGCCTCTTTATCTTTCGGCGCGAGTGTTTCTGGACCCGTCGATTCACATCCAGAACATTGTAGATCACAGACGATTTTCTGGGCTAGCGACGTTAGGGCGAAACAGTTTGCTTATCTGAATGTGATAGCCCGTGCGGCATAAAAATAAAGAATGGAAGGCGCGCTTTGCTTGGAACGCAAATACCACCAGCCGGCCATGGGCCCGGCCGTAAAAACAAACAATAAAGCAGCAAGCCTATACATGTTTCGTGGCATTACCCCCCTCAAAGAGTGCATCGACCCGATGCTAAAATAAGAGACAGTCCAAACAAACAACAACAAAAAATTCCGTCATCTTGCATAGTAGTGTTTCAAGTGAACCACGTGGACGACATCAGGCCGCGTGCGTCGTCGTGATGTTCCGGAATCACCATCGGGGATCACCTCGTAGGTAAGTTGCCGACACGTCGCAGAATTTGGTAGGGTCCGAAATATCGTCGCAGAAGCTTCTCACTGAGTCCGCGTCGTCGAATGGGGAGTCCAAACACAAACACGGTCCCCTGGGTGGTACCCTGCGTCACGGCGTCGGAGGTTGTAGCGCTCGGCATCCACGAGCTCCTGGCGTGTTGTACGAACTCGAGCCAGCTGGCGGGCCTCCTCCGGACGCTGAAGGTATCCTTGGACGTCGTTGTTGAGGTCGTCGTCTTCTACGTGCGGAAGCATTGCGTCGAGCATCGTAGTTGGCCGTCTTCCGTAGACAAGCTCGAACGGCGTCAGCTGCGTCGTCTCTTCTGGATAGCCATGTTGTATGCAACGTGACATACGGGAGCACTTCGTCCCAAGTCTTATGTTCAACATCAACGTACATTGACAGCAATATCTGCGATTGTCTTGTTCAGACGTTCTGTTAGTCCGTTCGTTTTGGGGGTGGTACGCGGTCGTTCTTCTGTTTTCCCGTGTTGCTGTAGCGTAATATTCCTTGCATCAGCTCCGCAGTAGAGGCCGTTCAGCGTCCGTTATTAGGACTTCCGGGGATCCATGTCGCAGCACAACTTGGCTATGAAAACTTTGCGACTTCCTGTGCAGTGCGCCTCGGAAGAGCGGTCTCTGCGTAGCGCGTCATGTAGTCTGTCACCACGACAATCCCCTTTTTTCTGTGATATGGCGTTGGGAATGGGCCTAGAAGGTCCATTCCAATCTGTTGAAAAGGACCTCTACGGGACGGCGATCGGTAGCAGAAAGCCGGCGGTCTTGTCGGCGGCGTTTTTTGTCGCTGGTAGTCATGGCAACTTCGAACGTAGTGGTGACGTTGATGTAAGGCGGCGCCAGAAGTAGTTCGCCTTGATTTTGCAATAGTGCGAGCTGTGCCGAGATGTCCGGAAGACGGGTCGTCGTGGCACAGCTTCCAAAATTTCATCACGGAGCTCTGCAGGGATTACAAGTATGTAATGCGTTCTCGTTCCGGGGCTGAAATTCTTCTTCACGAGGACGGAGTTTTTGAGGCCGAATGCTGGCAAGTTCCGCTTGGACGCCTAGACACGGCGACATTTCGTCCTTCGAGGTAGTCGATCATGACGCGCAAGTCGGGGTCGGCACGCTGCTGGGCGGCTAGGTCGCTCTCCGTAACGACTCCGAAGAACGCGCTGTCTTCATCGGAGTCTAGTGGTGGCGGGTCAACGGGGGCGCGTGACAGGCAGTCGGCGTCGGAGTGTTTCCTGTAGGATTTGTAGACGATTGTAACGTAGAACTCTTGCAGGCGCAAGCTTTACCGCCCAGGACGGCCAGAGGGGTCCTTCATTTGGCGAGCCAACACAGCGCATGGTGGTCTGTGACAACCTTAAATTGTCTACCATACACGTATGGGCGAAATTTTGAAATGTCCCATATAATTGCGAGGCATTCTTTTTCAGAGGCTGAGTATTTTTCTCCTCCTTCTACAGACCACGGCTGGCAAAGGCGATTACTTTTTCGCTACCGCTTTTTCTTTTGGACGAGAACGGAACCCAAGCCTATATCGCTGGCGTCGGCGTGGATTTCTGTTTCGGGCGTCTTCGTTGAAATGAGCGAGCACGGGAGGGCTTTGCAGGCATTTTCGCAGCCGCAGAATGCCTTTTCTTGGTCGTTTTCCCAGATAAAAGGCGTGCTATCTTTCGTCAATCGTGTGAGTGGCTTTGCAATGCGGGCGAAGTTTGCGACGAAGCGCCGGCTAGTATGCGCACAGTCTGAGAAATCTTCGCACGCCCTTCTTGTCTTTCGGCCTTGGGAAGTTCGCAATGGCCGAAGTTTTCGCCGGGTCAGGTAGTACTCCCGCTGCGTTTGACGACGTGGCCCAAGACTTCAGCTCATCATACGCGAAACGACACTTTCAGGCTTCAGCGTAAACCCTGACGTACGAATGGCCTTGAGTACAGACTCCTACCTTGCAAGGTGTTCGTCAAAATTCCAGGCGAATACCACAAGGTCGTCGAGGTATACGAGGCAAGTGTGCCACTTCAGGCCAGCTAGCACAGCGTCCATGACTCTTAGAAACGTTGCTGGCGCCATGCACAGCCCAAAAGGCATCACCTTAAACTCGCATAGGCCGTTCCGGGGTTATAAAAACGCAGTCTTCTCTCGGTCTCTCTCGTCCACTTTAATTTGCCAGTAGCCGGTGTTCAAATCATACGATAAGAAGTACTTGGCATGGCAGAGGTGGTCAAGGGCGTCGTCGATTCTTGGCAGGGGATACATGTCCTTCTGGTGATTTGTTTAGTCTCCGGTAGTCAACGCAGAACCTTAAGTGCCGTCCTTTTTCTTCACGAGTACGACCGAAGCAGTCCACGGACTTTTCGATGGCTGTATAATGTCGTCGCTGAGTTGTCGTCGACTTGAGTCCGGATGGCTTCCCGTTCGTCGGAAGAGACGCGGTAGGGTGACTGTCGGGTAGGTCGGGCTCCATCTTCAGTTAGAATACGGTGCTTCGCTAGGGGTGTCTGACGTAATTTTGAACTCGACAAAAACACTCGCTGTAGCGACGCAGCAAAGCCAATAATTTGTTCCGTTGTTCTTGCGGTAGCGCCGGATTCACGTAGAAGGGCTGTGGAAGCTTGAAGGTATCTTCGGGTGCGCGTTCAAAGTCGGTGACGGCAATCACGTCACTTGCTTGTTGCGTTTCTTCGAGGAATGCAATTGCAGCGCCCTTGTTTAAATGCTGGTATTCCTCGGTGAAATTGGCGATCAAAACGTGGAATTTGCGTTGCTTAAACCGCACAATGCCTCTTGCGACAGACACACCGCGGTCGAGAAGCAACCTTTGGTCACTCTCCACGATAGCGTCGGCATCAGGAGCAGCACCTTCACAGTAGACGGTGATCATCAAGCTTGCTTGGGGTGGCAGGGTGACATGATCATCGGTGATCATTACAGCTGCACCGTGTTCGGGGTTCAGTTCCGGCTTTATAGAATGATCGGAAGAAAAACGTTATCGACTTGGTCTGCAGATCAATTATTGCGCCGTTGTCTGTCAAAAAGTCCATTCCGAGAATTACGACGCGGGAGCAGTTGGGCAAAATGACGAACACTGCAGGGTACGTCGTGCCTTCTAGGGTGACGCGCGATGTGCACGTTCCACTTGGCGTCACGAGGTGGCCTCCTGCTGTGCGTATGTGCGGACCGTCCCATCTGGTCATAACTTTCGTCAGCTTAGACGCAAATCGTCCGCTCATTACGGAGTAGTCGGCTCCCGTGTCTACGAGGGCGACTACATCAAAAACGTCGATGGACACCTTGACGTCGGATGCCGCCTTCCTCGAGTTTCGGGTGCGTCGGGGCGTCCCATATCGTCTTGTGCGTGTTGACGGTCGCGCACTGTGCATCGTCGTTGTCATCGTCTTCTCAGCGGACGTCTCGGTCAGGTCGGGTACGCGTCGCGCCGTATAGCTGTCGTCGTCTGGTTTTGGAGTCACGTCCGGGTTAGATCGAGTCGTTGGGCTGCAGGTACGGTGTTGGTACTGCCATGCGTCGTTGGAGGGTTTTCGTTTTTTCGCCGTTCTGCAACTTCACCTCCAGAAGTTGCTGCTATTAGTTTCCCCGCGTGGGCTGGGTAACCTTCCACGTGAGAAGTCAGCGGTGTTATGGCGGTTTGGCGACTGGTACCGGTAGGGCGACGGCGAACGGTTCAAGCGGGCAGGTCCTCGGTTCGTGTGGACAGGTATTCGTCGATCTCAGTAGGGCGCTGGCCGGATAGGGGGCGTGGTGCGTCGACGGAGAATCCTCGCTGACCGAGCCACTTGTAAGGGCATCGACGGTAGATGTGGTCGGCCTCTCCCCAGTGGTAGCGCAGCGGGCAGTTATCAGCCGTTCGCCACACGTCGGTCTTCCTTGGCGTCTGGTATTGGTCTACAGGGCGTCGGGCGGGCGGCATTGGACGGCAGTATGGCTGGGCCTCTTGGCGACGGGTTGGAGCAGGGCGGGTTGAAGAAGAGCTGCGGAGTAGGTCATCGCTTGGGGCTGACGGGGTGCTTCTGAAGGCATAGAATTTCCCAGCGCCTGTTGAACCTCTTCACGAATGACGTCAGTCGGAGAAGCCACTTGAGGTTGCGGCGTTGTTGGAAAAAGCTTCTGAAGCTCCTCCTTGACCACTGCTCGAATGGTCTCGCGCAATGTATCGGAGCTTCCAGTTGCGGCACCGATGGTTCCGAGAACAGTGCGTTGACAGGGCGGTCATACTGCCTCGTTCGAATTTCTAGCGTCTTCTCCATCGCGGCCGCCTCAGACGCGAATTCAGCCACCGTCTTCGGAGGGTTACGGACTAGACAAGCAAAAAGCTCTTGCTTCACTCCTCGCATTAGAAACCTGAGCTTCTTTTCTTCGGTCATTTCGGGGTCAGCACGACAAAAAAGTCGCTTCATTGCCTCAACGAAGATCACGACACCTTCATTGGGGTGCTGCGTTCGAGTTTCAAGCAAAAGCGCAGCTCGCTCTTTTCTCACAACGGTAGTGAAGGTCTTAAGGAACTCCCATTTGAATTGAGTCCAGTCGGTCAAAGAACTCTCATGGTTCTCGAACCAAGTTCGAGCAGCATCTTCTAAGTAAAGGAAGACATGCCGCAAGTTTCTTCGTCGTCCCACCTGTTGAAGATGCGGACGCGCTCCAGCTTCTCCAACCATTTTTCGGGGTATTCAGCGGGGGCTCCTCGGAACGATGGCGGTTCCCGGGGCTGCTGCAGGACGATTGGCGACGTTGTTTCTTGCACCATGGTGTTGGTTGCAGCGTTCCTTCTCTTGGGCCCTTCTGGCATGAGACCGAACTCGGGTAGCAATCCTTGCAGTCGGCGGCTTTCTCTGGTTGGGCTGGCTTGGCGGCTTCCAGATGTCGTAGAGAGCATAAAGGGTGAGCACCCCGCACCTCTACCAGATGTCACGAAGCCAAGGACGGCGCAGTTGTCTTGAAGGAGAAATAAGTTTATTGGAGCGAACTTGTGCTCCCCTAACAACTCAAAAGAATACAGAGGCGGCGAAGCAGCGGTCAACAAAGTGAGTTGCGTCGGCGAGCGTCGCAGAATAAAATGCCGAGGCGTCTGCTCTGCAGGCTTTGTATCTTTCGGCGCGAGTTTTTCTGGAACCGTCGATTCACATCCAGAACATTGTAGATCACAGACGCATATTCTTGGCTAGCGACTTTAGGGCGAAACAGTTTGCTTATCTGAATGTGATAGTCCGTGCGGCATTAAAATAAATGGAAGACGCGCTTTGCTTAGAACGCAGATAACACAGCCGGCCGTGTCCTGGCCGTAAAAAGAAACAATAAATCAGCAAGCCTATACATGGTTCGCGGCAATATAGAGAGCGTTTCGTCTTGTCATCACTAGACTTCAATAACTGAAAGTGTTCCCGACGTAATTCGACGGACCTAGAATGTTCACACGGAAAGAGAAATGCTCTCATGGTAAAAGCCATGGCATTCGCAAAATCACAACTCATTTACACAAGTGACGGTGCTGACCCCTTCCTCGACATTTGTGTTCTATTAAGTTCATTCATTACCCCAGGTTAGCACTGATAACCTTTATTTATCTGAGAGCCTTTGTCGTCCATTCTCGGCTATGTTACATCTGGTGAAGGTCGGGGTAAATAGGCTTGAAAGTTTCTTTGTGTGACTCAGCAAGCCAATCTCAATCCAACCAACGACAGCAAGTCCTACAACATGAGTTCGGGCTACTACCAGATTAAGTGAAGAACAAATACGAATAGACCGGCACAATGGTTAATGCAGCCCCGTCGTTCTGAAGGGGCCCCAGCAACCGCCATTGTTCCGATGATTCGCTGTTGGATATTCAGGCAAGTTGCCGGATTAGGGGGAGCGCGTACGAAGAAGGTGGTATGAAGAAGAAATTATCTGGAATATGGTCTTGTATTTTGAAGACGCAGCTTAAACTTTGTTCACGAACCCCGAAAGGTGAACGGTGGAACTCTGCTCAAAACTGATGTGCCCAAAACGTTCGCAACTATCATACGAAAAGAGCGAGCCACGGTTTTGCTGGGAATGCGGATTCAGCACTTTAACGAAATGGTCGTAATATTTGTTGAGGACATTATAGAATTATTACGCCGTTCCAAGCCCACAATGATTCAAAAAAGAAACTAAGGTTTTTAATTCCAGGGTAATTGATGAGATCTTCGGTTCTGTTGTCAATACGGTGGCGGAATCTAACGTATCAGTCGGCGTCCACAAGAAGACGCCTGAAATTTGAATGACACTGTACGATAACGAGAGAATGGAGTGGTCTTTGAGGCACTCTGTTTGGGGATATTAGCTTCGATGTACTATAAAAGACCATCCTCACAATGGTCTTGGATGCACTGGCGAAACGTTTTGAAAGGGCCCTGCAAGGGCATCGTGACATATCTATTAAGGAACGTGATCCATGAAGAATTGCGACAAGCACTTGATATTTCAATGCTGCCAGAAGCATCCCGCGAGCCGCAGGCTACACCGCACAACGCTTCTGTTCGACGTCCCTTCCTGCCGGTTTTAGTAGCCAGTTGGTGCCATCCTCCCACCTTGCACTCTCATGCGCCAGACTCCCTGCGGTATAACCCTCTACAAACACGCAAGACCGACGTGTGGCGTATTTCTGACCACCGTCCTCTGGCCTACTGTTGTGGCAAAGTTGAGCAAATATACACACGCAAGCCCGTGCAGGTGATTCGAGTGTGAGGCTTCCCGGTCGACGGACCTGGTCAGTTGCCAGGACAGTTGCCTTAACAAAATAGTGTATTGCCTTACCCGCAGCCACCGAGGCCTAGCGCCTTTGCACGCTCCGCCATCACCCCACCCCCACGTATCGACGAGGTACTCCGGCAACGCAAACATCGCAAGCGAGTTCCCTAAAGGTAGCAACTTCTGGAGGTGAAATTGCACAATGCCAAAAAAGTGAGACCCTGCCACGAGGCGACTGACTCACCGAACTCAAGATCCAAGACGCACCCTCAGCCCGGCTAGGTTATCTTACCCTTAGGTGACACCTGAACCAAAACGTCCCCCGCCACAGAGCGACATACGCCCCAAACTACTCACCCGAACCGTTATCAAGAAGACGACAATGACGACACGTCGCGACGAGTCGTCAAGACGAACAAGGTGAGATACGCTGCCCCGATGCACCCGAAACTTGTTACAACGTCCGACGTACGTCTATCCACCGAGGGGTTTCTCGTGGTGCTCTCATAGACACGGCAGTGCACCACTCAACATTTAACAGAAGACTTGCGACCAAGCTTAAACATTTAGGAGAAGCTGGGATGGTCCGCATATTCGACACAGCAAAAGATCACGACGCCATGCCAATTAAAACGGGTACATCTCGTAAATAAACTACGTACCCGAAACATTTATCACACTTTCGCACTTGGAGAATCTGACGCACAAGGGTGTCATAGTGATCTGCAAGACAAGCAAAAAATGTTTCCACCGATCACGGTAAACAACCGACGCCAAACGACATTACACTGCGCCACCCTGAGTATTGCCGATGAGCTAGTCACCCTGCCTCCCCGTGCAAGTAGGATGATCGCCGTCTGCTGCCGAGGCGCCGATGCTTAGAACGGCGCATTTGTGAGAAGGGATCACGGCCTGCTTCTACAGCATGGCGTCAGGTCTCAAGAGGTTTTGTGCGCTTGAAGCAACGTAATGTGAAAATTTTGTTAACAAGTTTCAATTGAGCTTCATGAGCATGGAAACAAGGACTCGTGTATTGGGCTCGACGAAGAAATGCTGGCAGCGAGCGATGATATCAATTGTCGCCCACTTTCAACACGCATCGGATGACGCATTCAATGCAGCTCACGTGGTCAACATGTACAAAGCGGAGCCACAACAAAACAGCAAATGTTCAGGGCTTTGCTATGTCACTACAGAGGCTTTTTTTCATCATCTTCAAAGGTACGCCAGACACCTCTTGCTACGCACGGAATAATCATCGAATATGGCAACCAACTGGATAGTCTCGCGTTCGTGTCGCACGAGGGCGACACTAGCGCGCAGCTATCGGGACACAAGACGACAATACGCTGAGCGGCGACCTCTTACAACTCTTGAAAAGCACCCCTGGAGCTCCCGTTGATCTCCTGCAGCAAATTCCGCTAAATATAGTTCTACGTTGACCGTAGGAAGCTGAGTAGAATCACAAAAAACGCGCGTACCTGCTGACTTGATAGGAGGACGCCCATGACTACCAAATGCCTCGCAATGTACTTCTCGTCGGTGAACATCAAAATAGGGCACTGTCTAGTTGAAAAAGGACAAACGAGAGTGTTTCCTGCTTCAATTGCCACAGACGGACTGTGCCAGCACAACGTAATCCTTTTTGGGCTGTGCATGGCATCATGAACATTTGTACAAGGTTTGGACACTGCGCACGCCAGCCTGAAGTGGAACACTTCTTTTCTCTGGAGGCCCTAACGCTGAAGCCTAAAATGTGCCGGTCGAATACCAGAAACTTACAATTATGAGACTCATCTTCTGGGCGATGCAGACCAGCCTCACCAGAGAAAATATCAGCCATGGAGATCTTCTCTAGGCCGAAGGACTAGATCGACCTGCGAAGATGTCTCGGACTTTGCGCGTACTACCGCCGCTTCATCAAAAACTTTCATCGCGTATCAGAGCGACTCATGCGCTGGACAAAATACCGCCCCTTTTCTCTTGGGAACCCCAAAAGAAGAAGTATTTCCGGATCAATAACAATGCCTACATAAACCGTCTTCACACGCTGATTTCACAAACACGTCCAAATTGAAATGAACACGGACGCCAGTGATATCAGTTTGGGTTCCATCGTCATTGAAAACACAGTGGCTAGAAAAAGTAACAGCTGATGCCATCCGTGCTCTGTCAAAATTAAAACAAAAAAAACCTAGTCAGCATTTGAGAAAGGGCCCTTGCAATCTTTTTTGCACTTTTTATATTCCGCGCGTACGTGCATGGCAGACGCTTTAAAGTAGCACGAGACCTCCATGGGCTTTGTTCGGTCGCCAGTATGAAGCACCTCACTGTCATCTTGGGAGATGGAGCATGAGCCTTGAAAAGTTGACAAGACCATCGTTGCCAAAGCGGGAAGGAAATTCTCATATATCGACTGCAACTCACGCGCTTAGATCGATCTGGCGCCTGGGGACTCCGAAGAAAACGCCGCGTTCTATGTAATTGTGACTGAAAGTTACCAAGCCAAACTGGAGCGTGCCGAATCCGATCTGCACGTCCAGGTGGAATACCTCGCAGGACGCAACATCGTGTACCAAGAAATATTAGGCGCAGCCGCTATATTTTTCATGAAAAATTTTGTTCGAGTAAACAAAACTGTCGACCCTACAACGATAGCAAGCACTTTGTCGTCATCCCCGCCGGCCTTCGCACCGAACTCTTCGAAAAGTGCAACGACAAGCCATCACCCGGAAAACGCGGCATGGCACGCACGATCGCAAAATAACTATAAATACTACTGGTCCCACCGTTACCTGTCTGGACAGACATCGTCCTGTGCCCCCGCATTTGGCAGCGGCGAAAAACGCCCCAACAAAATCCGCCAGTAGTGTGCAGCCCATCACCATACCATCACCTGCCATCCAACAGATCTGAATAAAACTTCTAGGCGGTTGCTTGCGTCAGGCGCCGAGAAGAATCTAAGGAGAGACAGCCAATCTTCCAAGAAAACTAGTGGTGCGAAATCTTCATTGACGAATAGGTACGGCAACCTGAAGCCCCTTGAAGTCCTAATAACGAACAGTGGCACTGCCTTAACTTCGTTCTGATCCAGGTAGGCTTGCGCCACAACACCATCAATCACTAAAGAACCAAGGCGTAGCACCCAAAAACAAACGTGCTTACCGAAAGCTATGACAAGGTCATCACTGTTGTGGTGTCTTGCCTGCATCAATGCTGAGCAATACCAGTGTCACATCTGCGTGAAGCAAAGCTATGATATAATTTACGGAGATGACACAATGCCTACCTACCATGCAACAAAGCCCACCAGACTGCTCGACGCATTGCTTCCCCACCTACATGGTGACGGTATCCACGCAAATGTCCAAATGTACCTGTAACATGCGGAGTGTAGCCGCCATCTTGGGTCCAGTTCGTGCAACAGAACTAAATCTTATAAATTCCGAACACTCAAACCTTAGTTGCAGAGATTCTGAGCGTAATTCAGAAGATCTTATATATGTTTCGTCACGAATGGGACGCTGGTGTCTCAGCATCTAGCTTTGGTGTGTTATTTCGGACACTACCAAATTCACCAACCCGTTGGCCGACTTACCTACGACTTTTTCGCAACGGTGGCTCCACAAGACACGACAAAGCACGCTGCCTGAACTCGTCCAATTCGGTCGCGTCAAGCCTGCTTAGTACAGATGACGGATATTTATTGCTCGGACTTGAGTTTATATGTGCGTCCGGGTTATGATCTACTCACGGGGGCTAGCCCCCGTGAGTAGAGCCATACTAGTCAGCGTAGCTACGCTGACTAGTATGGTTCTGTTTTGTTTACGTAGCAATTTGTAATCAGTGTAAAAAACGCGGCGTGTGCTGTTCATCATCATCAGCTTATCTGCACCCACTGCAGAGCAAAAGGCCTCTCCGATAGATCTCCAATTATACGGGTCCTCTGCTAACTGCAGCAACTTTATCACTGCAAACTTGTTGATCTTGTCTGCCCACAAAAATTTAGGCCTTCTCCTGCCATACTTGCCCTGTCTGGGATTCACTCTGTTACCCTTATTGACCAACAGTATTCTTGCCTCCGCTATAGATGTCCTTGAGCGCGTTTCTCCCTGACCCATTTAATTTGTGCCTTAACGTTGCGCCTATCATCTTCCGTTTATTTGTTCGGTGAGTTGTCCTCAATTTAATTTGAAACCCTTTTAGTGAGCCTCCAAGTTTCTGCGTCGTAGGTGTGTACCGCTGTCACGCGTCCTGACCAGCAGAGAAGAAGGACATGGAAAAGCGAGGGGAACTTGACAAACGACATTTATCCTGAGGAAACCTCGCAACAAGCAAAGCGCGGTCAACAAAACCATTCACCCGCGAAAAGGAGATTTATTGAAAAAGCAAAATAAAGTAATAAAAACCAGAAATACGTCCCGATATCAATGAACAGTTCCTACAGTAGCCTACATGGTGTCACACAAGGAGCCCATACACATACCTACCGGATGAACGGCGCTGAAGTTGGACCCTAGGAGTGGGTGTGGTGAGGTAAAAGATGTAGTGGCTTTGTCGTGTCAATGTTGTGAGACCAGAGGAGTGAGACTCGTTTCGGGAGCGTCGCCGTTGTGGGGGCCGTCGTAGCTGAAGACGACGATTCGATTGCCGCTGACCGGGAA
>JABSTR010001462.1:0-32073 GCA_013339765.2 Haemaphysalis longicornis | reverse complement strand
GGAACTACGCAGGACAAGCGCGTCCTGTCCCACGTTTTTCTGCGCTTTTAACAGAACATCCATACCGACTTGACACTGTCGGTGCTGCTAAGATTCAGTGACGGCAGCAGCACATCACCACTGTGACCTCTTAACACGTCAGGCGGCAAGTGAATTTCTCTTGAGCTTCGCTTAGACACGACACGGGCAGCACGGTGAGAGGTTCGTTTTGTCTTGCAGCGCGATAACAAATAGGTGTTTGCTTTGGAAATATACGTCTTGAAAATATTCGTTTCCGAGATTGGATTACACATACACGTGACAACCACTTGTGCCTTTTAGGAAATATAAACCACGCGAATATGTTAAGCATAGTGCAAGGGTCTGCGTCCTTAAATATGTGTACACTCACGACTTATAGCAAGAACAAAGGAAATATATTTAAACCACGGAATAATAAGTGGTCTTCAAGTCGGGAAGAAACCGAATAGCTAGTACGAAAAAAAACCTTGTGCAGCTTCGGAAATGCTAGACGTTCGTCTAAACTTAAGGCAGGTGTGACCCTGCTCACTAAAGCGAAATGCACTGCTGTTTGCAGGACATGGGGTTGGGGCAGGGGATCACTTAACTATTGTTGTGCACCGAAAGGAAATCAAGGAATGAATGTTCTAGTAATCACACACACAAACAGCGCGTTCTGTACTTCTGTCTTCCGGCAAAAGCTGATCACTCGGCGGATGCATTTTTGTACATTAAATGGTACGCAGTTCACAGGTGATAAAAGGTTTGGTTGGATGAATAGGGTATCTGATAAGGCCCTCTCAGTTTTAGTTCTTGCTAGTTTCGGCAGGCTCCCTGTGTCATATGGCAATGTTTTGAGGAAAGCCTTTAGTCGCGGACGCGGCTTACTATAAAGCCCGTCGCCACGCTGTTTCACGGAGGATATATGTGGGACATGATGAATGTTAGCGAGCGCTCACGTCACGGCAATATGACACTAGTTACATTCTTGGCGGTGTGCTGGATCCCGAGTATAGTTTTGTATTATCGGCCATACTTCCTTCGCAGAATATTCGTAAAATTTATGCAACATTGCTTTCGAGGTTAGTGATAAATATCAGAGGTGTGATATTGGCACGCGTAACTGGCATGGTGTCAGGTATGAGTGCTCCATAAATTATGTAAGCACACAAAATCAGTTGTTCATATTGTGTACCCGTATCGTGAACATCTGAGAAAACGCTGCTTATTGAGACACTGTTAGTAAATTTCGGGGCAGTGCAATTACACGCGCATCCCGTCTTCGCAATGCTGGTCCCCGACACACCCCCGCGCTCATACACACCGAATGTGCAATACTAAGATCCCGCCAGAAATGTTCGCACTCGTAAATATACCACGTTTGCTATCAGAGCGAATATGTATTTCGAACGCATGTAGAGAAAAATCTCAGTCTTCAACGTGTCCCTAAAGCAGCGGAGTCAGGGCGGAGTGGACGGACGTGCCGTGGCTGCTTTCGAAACGGGCCACCAGGGGATTTCATCAGTGGCGCCCCTACAGGCAGGGGTCGAGGCGTATACGCGTTTCCTAGTCAGCACCGCGAAATGACACATGGAGCCATCCAGGGCAATGTTTCAAGATATAGCCGCGTGCTTGTGGTACTCAATTCAATCACTGAGTATCATAAGTTACCATGTACCTTTTACCCTTGTTTATACGGTGAACGTTAACTGGAAGCCGACAGGTGGTTTCCTAAGAGAAGTGGTGGATACTTTTATTTTCTACTAACTGCGCGCTTTTCTCTGGAGTTTCTGTTTAGCCTTTCAAGGAAGGCTCTGACGAACACGTTAATTGGTAATCTGTTCTCAGTGGATCATTATTGCAAGCCCAACCTGCGGAACCATAAGAACAGTGTTTTAGTCGTGTCAAGCGTATGTGCATGCTCCAAATGCCAAAACGTTTTTTTCTAAACTTTATTCGCAAACGCTTCTAGTTAAAACATGGCTGCGTGAAAACGAATGTCTATCACTTGGTCCGACAATTGCCGCTTGTGCAATCAACCAGACACTAGAGACCGTTGTTTTGTGCTGTGCCGTGACGCGGTGTTTTCCTGGGACGTTTTGCGGCGGACACTAAAAACGAACATTGACATCACCCTGTACACCATTCGCTTCTTGTCAATAGAAGATGTTAATCTGGCGCCCTAGGATGCATCTGATCTGCCAGGATTCTTGAGCTTGTGGAAGTGTCGCATGCTTGAGTGCCAGCAGGGCCCCTAGGGCAACCAAGTACATTTTTAGGGAACGGGAGCGTTGGTACGCGGCGTTTATGCGGTGCAGGGTGATCCACCGGAGTGGCTGCATCTTTTGGATGCACGCGTCTGCTTGCCGAGTTTGGAAATGGTGACGATCTTTCCAGACTAACGTGCTTACTCTTTGCTGCCCATTTTTTTTATATGTGAATTGTCATGAATTGGTGCAAAAGTTTCATCCATTAACACAAAAAATTTTTCTCGTAGTGTAGCGGTTCCGCTCCTTCATAGCACTAATCCAAACCCGTGTTCTAATCTCGGTAGCGCTGCATTTTTAAATTTCAGTGTTTTAAGATTATTATTTTTTCTCCCGTATAGGCTACTTATGGAATTTTATGTATTATAAATAGGATTTCGGCTAGTTCAATTACCTTTAGATCAGTTCCAGGTAACGTTTGTACGTTTTCTGGTTATGCCTATTTACTTAGGTTCGGCTATCTTTGTTAAATATTTTTAAAGACCGTGCTTTGTCCCTGTTGGGTCGATTCACATTTCTTTAAAATGTGTGATTTCTTCCCTTTTGGCTAGGTGTAGCCTCTCCATACATCCACGCAGAGGGCTTTCTGAGCTAGCTGCTGTTAGCAATAACGTGCGTTATTTTTAAAACTGCGATGTTTCATGTATTTAGGTCCGCTTTGGCTGATTTCAGTTCGGGTGGTTTTGTGTGCTTTACGTAGGGTTTTCCTGTGATATAACTTCCCTAGCCTGTTTAGAGGGCACTGGCTGTGATGACTAGGAAACGCATATACTGTTGCGTACGGGCAGGCGTACCCGAGCCGGGCTCCGTCGCCTCCGCATGCATGTGGTAGCGTGGTGAAGCGAGCCGCCAGCCAATGTTGCTGCCTTGAAGAAGACCAGAACCCGAAGGCAAAATTAACTTGCTTACTGCATGGCGAGAGATGAGCCCAAGCCAGACAAGAGCAATGCCCCGAGGGGCGAGGTTACAGTACCTGACTCGAACAGAGTGACACATTGATTCACTGCTCAAACAGGAATGAACTACAGCGCTTGGAGGGTCTTATTTATACCAAAAGCGCCAACGGTCAAACAAGGGTTCCCTCTAGATTGTGCACATGACACGAACGGTACAGACACACACAACGCTCTTTCCAGAGTTCGTGAGCGGTTGGTAGTAGCGGCGCACGCTGAGTCCCAGAGAGGACAAGAGAGGGGTCTCCGCAACTTCTTCCGCCTCCTTCGGCGGACAAGTCTCCGCATGGCTCATTTGCCACCGTCGAAGTTTGAATCACGTAGAGAGAGACGCGACACCTTTCCGGACTGTCCTAGACACGTAGCGGCGTGTTTGGATCCGTCGCCTGCCGATGCAAGCATGAGTCACCGAAACGGGGAGCGCCTACTCGAAAGGTGCACATAGTGGATGCGTCGCCACACAGCCGAGCAGTTCTGCACAAAGCTTGAAGTATAGCGGCGGGCTGCTTCGCAACAATAGGCTCTCCCGGGGGAGGGGGAGAATTTTCAATGTTCTCTAAGATTGGTCCCATTCTCCCCTTGCGGGGATCAATTGAGCAAAGACGATAAAAGCTTTCGTCACAAACTCAAGACCGATTCACTTCCATTTTGCTCGGGCCTCACAGTGCAATGATGATTCATTCATCCAAATCTACGGGAGTGTGTACCAATCACCGTCAGTGGTGCACCCAACGAGCTACACTCACTAATATGATTTGGGCCTGTGATGCTCAGCCAACAACTCTACTAGCACATTGAACCATAAGTTGCGCGGAGCTGTGTGAGACCCTTTTGCTTAGCTCCTACCCCGAAACACAGATCCAGTCGTCCAAATGTTTCGCAGCACGGGGGTGGAGAGAGGCATACCGGAAAGCTCCCTCTGCCCTTTCCTCCTTTGTTCAAGTTTTGAGCAAAGTTCAGTTATTATCATTATCATCAGCGTCCCCGCTCATAATTTCTCACCCTCGTTCTGAGATATCCCGCAGTGAATATTACACCTTTCGTTAGAGGCTCCTGGCCCATTCGCTAAGACGCATTAACGAATACCTTGGCATTTAACGCACGTAAGCAGACTTGATTGCGCCGCTGTTTTTTCTAATAGATACCACATAGCGACGCGAGACAGTAGCCCTTGGAGTGGGGCCTATTGTCTGAACACTAGGCTTAGTAAGGCACCGTTGCACTGGAGACCTGCAACGCCCAAAGCAACGTTATTTAAATTTCACGAAAAGCAGCTGGCGCAGCTTTACAACATTAGTCGTCAAAGTGACGTTGGTCTACCACCCGACTACCGCCTGTACACGCGGGCCGCTTTATGTGTAAGCCTTCCCACAACAAAGTTACAAACTTCTTCACTGGAGAAGCTTCACAAAACAGATATAGCAAAACTGGCTTCACAAAAAAGTATTGTTGAACTGCCTGTGAAACTGGTAGACGTATGATAATTGGGAAGTTGCAAACTCAATGAGCAAATGTTTTGGCGAGTTTGTCACTTGAGGTTAATACAGCGAAGGATACGTAATTGAGCTTCGAGTCCCAACTACCGTGTGCAAATGCCAGACCAAATTGTAATGAAGTGTTGGGGAACCTATTGTTTAGAAACAATGCGCAGTTTAACGCCCTTTTAATAGTTATTCTATAGTGTATTTACAAAATGAGTGAACTATTTCGCGACGAAATATTCACTAGGTTGAGCGGCATCTTCCCCATCTGTAGTGTTGCTTAAGGAGACGCTACAGGCTCTCTGCCTTGGTTGCTTTCATACTGAATAATGATTGTAATTACAGAGATAGTAATTAGGCATTATGAAGATTGAATATAACCTAGGGCTTAGGTGCATGCTCCAACGCACACGCCGAACTTGCTGCCCATCACACGCCTCCAGCTGATTCCGCGGATGATTTTGATCTCGCATTGCATGTTCTTGTACCGGTACTCGAGAAGGTTCACTTCGGGGCCTGTTGAATAAGGAGGCCTGGAATAAGACACAGAAGATTGAGTTCAGCGAGCCGTTGGCGTTAGCAGGAAATACGTCTGCCGGGAAGCGTGGGTCGTAGCCAATGAGGAATCTTTGGTATGCTTGCTCTGTCTGACTGTACCGTAATTCTCAAAGAGCGAACGGGGTATGTGGCGATGGAAGTGCCACGAAATACATCTTCAGTGTTTGGGGGTGCGTTGGTGTTGGTTGCCTTACGTGCGGTTGTGGGCTATCAGGAGGAAGGGATTTTTCGCCGCACAGCAGAGGCCGCGACGTGAACACAGGTTTTTTTGTGTATACCGCAGTGCGCACGGCATAAAATTGTCATCTCACCGATCCGCAGGTGGTTCATCTGGACCAGTCGTCGACCTAGAGGGCACGTTGTATATTGGGCATTCGGTGGAGTATTTGAAAGGAGTTGTATTGAGACAGTGGGACTGCCGGGGAGATATGACGGAGCATTTGGTTGTACTGAAAATTGGGTGCTAAAGGCGGCTTAACGGTTAGAGGCAAGCTTCGGCATGGTGGTTTTGTTTACAAAAAGTTTGTACGAAGTTTGTACGTAGTTATCAGCGGAGTTAGCAAATTGAAGGCTTTCTAAAAGCATGGACTAGGGGGATGCATTCTCGAAGGTTCCCTAAGGTTGATGGCGAGGATAGCGGTCGTAGTTTATAAGATGAACTGAGGGACCACTTCATTGTTGAGGGGTAGTAGATGATCCTGTGAGGTAGCCGTGCCCGACATCCAAATATGGTGCGGGGATGAAATTATTACACGGTTTTAGCAAAGCGGCCAATGGGCACCCGGAACCGGCTGGGCATGTGCGCGTTTGTCCCGATGGACGCCCCGCCATGCCTGCGCGCGCAGCCGCAGTACATTCATGGTACTCGCCAGTAGCATAGCGTGCACCAGCCACAATGCTAAATCTTTATTTACCTTTATTCAGCGCTTGTCTTACTGTGCACCAAATTGTAACAAAGTTTACAAGACCACGACGTTAGCGGGATATGCCGGAGCCTTTCCATAACAACAGTGAGATTAGCTACGGGTATCAGCGTAATTCTGCGTGCTTCTCCAAGACACGGGAGATATGTGACTTTCAACAGTGATTAAAATAGTAGAGTGGAATGGTCATTATTCTGGGTATAAACTCCAGATGATCTTGTTATTTGTGCTTCCTGTATCTGTCGGGTTTTTACGGGTGAGGCAGTTAAGAGCAAAGTTCGGTTTGGCTAAAGTGAAAGTGCCATGAAGGCCTCGGTTATCTTTGCCTTTAGGGGGCGGCAAAAGGAGGGGGATGTCGAAGCGGCTTTTCTAAATATTGCCCAGCTGTATCAAATCCTGATTGTTTAATGTACGTACATAGTCGGCGGCGCGCTTTGTATAGAGGGTTATACGTTTTCATGCTTTTGTCTGTGTGGCTTCCTTGGCAAAGCAGGACCAACCACCGGTGAGTATTTCTATATTAATGACGGAACGTCTCCAGATGAGTTTTCCCCCTCGTGTGGGTACCAGCCTGAAAATTAGTGTTTTTCATAATTATTGCCCTCTACATGTCAATATCTGCAACGGCGGTGGGTAGGCAATGTACCCGATATGCCTTTCCATCGGTAATTTTGGCCACTATGATTCTTTGTGGGGTACCGGTATGCACGGTGATTGAAGGTGTTCATGTTTACTTGATTCGCCGCAAGCAACCTTGTTGCAGTTGCAGCCGTATAAGAACATATCGGTCGAAGCCCTGCCTTTATATTGCAGAAATCTATTGGATTACTGGCGACAATTGAATACACGCGTTAAATTCTGGAGAATAGAATGCAACCGTTAACTTTTGATTTCCTTTAAACTTCGGTGCAATTTAGAAAAAATGACGTTTATGGGCAGCACTGTGCAATTTGTAAAAATTGCTGCATTTGACAAACGCACCGCAGGTGAAATTTCCGCTTTGACATGTTTTGAAGGCCAACGGTGTTCATTGCACTCCATACAATTAGTATCGCCAAAGAGTGGGTTCTTACCTTTGCTTTACACATCCATAAAATATAATTACAGAATAGGTTCACTAATCACGTGGGATCACTGCAGTTGTCAAATGATATTCTGTCTGTTTGTGTGCGAGCTTTTATTAAATTAGCGAAAAGGATGTCGTGGTTGTTATGTTCAAGGCAGCAGATTGATCAGCAAAATATTGGTAAAAGATAGCATGCTCCTGCGATGGTTGTTTCTTTATCGGGCAACCGGCAAGAACCTATAAGAAGTAATGAAATACAAGATGCTTTAGTACTTTTTTATTTCACTGTTGTTGGACAGGCGACACATAACAGAGTAGTAGAAATTCACGGTTCCTCAATTTGTCTCAACAATCTTGCGGCCTGCTTGGGGGCTCATCCTCCCGACAGAGTGTTTCGTTACCAATCCTTTTGCACGTTGTCGTTACTTTCGTGCCATTGCTGGTTACGTGCTGAAAAAATAAAAGCGAAAAAGAACCGGTTCTCTATTAGTTGTACACAAGTGGTAAGCTTGCGTGGGGAAATATACTGCTGAAATGCGGATTTGTGTGCTTTCCCCAAGCTTCTATTTTATATTTGCATGCTATTTAACCAATGTACGGCCCCGGAGGCATTTATTGTCGCCAGTTCGTGGAGACTCTCGGAGTAATGAGTTGCTATTTTAATTCCAAATAAAGACGTCCTGATCGAGACCCCAAAAGAGTATTTACTCGTCGCGAGACAGAGGAGTATGTTTTAAAAGCAGGCATTTGTCATAAGCATGGTTTTATCCCAGTAAATTTACAGCACATTGTGATTAGCCAAGCGGAGCCCCCAAACGCTTCTTGTCAAGACTCGTGAAAAAAAAGCCATGATTGCGGGTTTTGATGCATTTTAAGTTATTGATGTACAGGTATATGTTGAACAACTCTAGATAATTTTGTCGTTATTATCTAGGTAATTGCACGTTGCAATTTATTCTGCAAATTTTCTGTTTTTCTGGCGCTGCAGTTCTTCCCAGCTACAAGCCACTGACACCCAACTCACCCATCTCATCAAACGCATCACAAACCAACGTCAGGGCCTCAAATAAGACGACACAATACGACTAATACAAGCACATTTATTTAGTCGCATCACATATTCCACCCCATACATCGCCCTGAAACCCAAAGAACGTGAGAAAGTCGACATACTAATTCGAAAAGCTTTCAAAATTCACTTCGCCACCCCCGCTCAAGCCTCTGCTTGTCGTTTCTTTCAACTCGGAATCCACAACACCGTCGAATAACTCCTGAAAAGCTCAGCGCAACAGCCAACTCACCAGACTCTTCCTTACCACTACCGGCCGACACGTCCTCCAGGCCCTCGGATAGCCGACCCCACCTGCTTCACAAGCCCTTCAGCGCATTCTATCTTCAATGCGGTCCCACATTACTGTATCAAGAATTCCTAACAATATGCACCCAGAATTCAACCAAGGTAGAAGACTGCCCCGGGTTAAACATCTTCGATCCCAATTCCACTTTCAAACCGATACTCGCTACACCGACGCTGCCCTCTACCCCTCACGCCAGGCTCATGCTCCGGCAGTAATAAACTCAGAAGGCACACTTCTCTCCTCCCTCACAACTCTCTCGACATCAACCACCACTGCCAAAGAAATTGCCATAGCCATCGCCGCTACAACTGGCTCCGAATACCTTACAATAATAACATATTCCCAGCAAGCCTGCCGTAAACTTCAACGTGGAAGCATCTCCCTTCCCGCCTTACGCATACTCGATCAATTACCTCCCCGAGGTGTGCTTCGTCTGGACCCCTGGCCACTTGTCCCTGAGAAAAATGAGGCGGCTCACACCGCTGGCCGCGGACTTCCACACCGGGCATTTCCCTCAGGGACAGAACCCACGGTCCAGCCTCCTCTAGCTCCCCCTGTTCCATCACGCTACCATGACATCCTGCACCATTATCGCAACCTTCGCCTCACCTTGCCGCAACATCACCCCCAACTAACCAGAGAGGAAGCAATCATCTGGCGTCGATTACAAACACCTATTACAACGCACTCATCCTCTACGCTAATTCCCTTCCCAATACACCTTAACCAATCAGTTCTTCCCACCTTTTAATACTACCTACCACATGGTGTGGGATTGTAAAAACACCACATCGCTTATCCTCAATTAAAACCCTTCCCCAGAGCAGTGGGAGGGCCTGCTGACAAGCTCCCGTCACGCTGACCAGATCTTTCTGGTCACCCTTGCAGGATTGCAGCCAAGGTCTAAGGGTACTTGGACTGAGGCGAACCCACCCCACCGAGTGACGGCCCAACCTCCACAGTTCCCTCTATTAAGCGCTTGTTTTCTTTCTCTCTTACACATATCTATTATTTTTGCTTAATTTCCTGAGAGTACCAGAAATGTAGCGTATTTGTAATGAAGCCGCATACTCTAGTTCTCATGTCCTCAACCAAAGCACAAGAGATAAAGTCAGAGCCGCAAGAAGTAAACTTTTGAAGCTCAGGAGAGCAGGCAGACTATTGCGTACCATAAAAATGATGTATAGGTCCGTTTTAGCACACCTGCTGTATTTTCCAGCGGGCCGTCAGTAGGAAGACTCATTTCCTGCGATAAGCATTTATGTTGGCGAACTAAAGGTGGCAACACGTGCAAACGAGTTAGTAGGCAATCTTCACCTGCCATTCCTTCAAACAGAAATCCTCCGAGCTTCGCTTACAGGACGCCGCGGTATATCTGCCAGAAGATGTACTTGATGCCTGTTTTATAAAAAATGTTAAAACAGGTAAGAAAATGTGGCTGCACAGCAGCCGTTGAATGTTTATGGTGCATCGCTGTGAACTTGCACATCACCATTTATATTTCGTCAGTATGCGGCCGTGAGATGCATCAACATTAGACACTGGATTACACGCGCCGTAGAATTGTGTATATCCGATTGAAAGCCCAGGCATTCGCAAACCCTGCGAAGGAAACCGATCGGGTTGTCAGCGCCTTGTTTCAAGTCATGGTCCACCACAGCGAAATGAGCGTAATTTCCGGGTCGGCAGCAGTCTTGTGGGTGTCCTGCTGGTGGGTCACTTCGGAAAAGGTGTGACCACTTCGGTCCTGCTCCGTGGCGTGTACAGCGAACGCGAGCATCGCGACAAGCTCAGCTTTTGGAACGCGAGAAGTCGATTTCCTAGCTTGGACCTTGAATGCGTGAACGCGTCCGCTTCCCACTGGCGCCAGTCGTCGCACAAAAGCAGTCAGAAGAGCGATATTTGCCAGCGAGCGTCGTTGCCTTTTAGCCTTAATGCAACAGTTTTTTACGTGGGGCCACGGTGCATGAATGATTCCTCCACTGTCTACGAGGCCATCACACCCGCATCATAAAAGCGGCTTCTGTACGCTGCCCCATCGAGGGTCCAACTATGCGCGCTGATTAGCATCATGACGCACTACTGCGCTTCACCTCTCCTAGACGACAGGACCACCTGAATAGAAAAGGATACAAGGCGCGTTTGTAGGGTTAGGCAGACTCGAGCTCATATCCCAGTCTGAAGAGCGTTTCACACCTCTCGTTGCGGCCAGAGTGATCGTGGGCTCTAACCCTAGTGACGCCGCGTCAAGGGAGCGTTTTCTGGAGAAGTCATTTCTGTACAGGATATGACGTCGGTGACGTCTTGCTGCACCCCGGCATAAAACAATTTCGGAATAAAGAAGTCACCATGTGTCTTCCTGCTTCACTAGAATTGTAGTCGAAAGACGATAATCACCTGCCGCCCCGAACACGTAACTCCTCCGCCGCCCTTTGTTCCCACCATTTACTCCTTTCGACCCTTATCTCGTTCATCTCGCGATAATGAATGGAGATTTGCTCAATGAAATTGTAATTTACGGCCTTCGCACTGCTCAAGCGCCATCTGTTGGGACTGCGTGCACCTTTTGCTATTCTTCTTTGTTCAGCCTAGGCCTAGACCCCACGAGTGGGAGCTTTCTTTTTTTTGTGCTTGCTTTTACTGGGTACGTGTTGGAGCCTTTCTGCGGCACATTTAACCCATTGTTTTAGGTGCAAAGTACCTTAATACCGCACGATTTACAACCGCAAGAAAATCACACGGCACCGGCAGGATTCGAGCTTGTGTCTGGTAGACCAGACAGAGTTAGTGTCAGTCATCTTACCCTTTGGGCAACGACCGTGAGTTAGTACCGTAGAGCCAAACGGCTTACTTCCTCACCTGTAACGGTTCGGAGTACCTTAGGACCCCCCAATGTCCGTCCGCATCCATCCGTGCGCACACCACCATCGAGCGAAAATCAAGCGAAATTCAGTTTGAGGCGTGAGGTGCAGTTTCATTTTGGGAATAATCAAAGTACAACTCACGGCTCAAACCGAGTGACGGTCGGGGGTGGCAAATGGGTGTTACTCGGGGCGCAACTTGGATCTCATTTCGAGTGCCTGTACTCCACCTTGTCGCCATCATCTACGGAGAGGAGATGCTGCCATTTTTTTTCTTGCATTTCGTATTGCGAAAACCAACCCAATTTGTATTCTTAAACGGGGACCACTGGTTAAGTGGCTATATATTTGGCGGAAATGTGTCTGAGGTTTTTTTTGCGCTAAATAATGGGAACATGTATCATCTGCGTCTGCAATATCAGCTCTTTGGACGGTCCTGCCAGTATTTACTTCTTTTTGCATAATAATTTTCCGCTTTCAACGGATGGCTGAATAGAGGACCACACAGACAGACGTACAGCCGAACGCACCAAACTTTTGACATTTAAGTTGACCAAGAAAGACTATTGTCTTGAAAACGTCCCCAAACAGGCCGCTACGGATGGCTTGCGGGTTTTCCGACTTTGTTGCCCGCACACACACACTCACGAACAGGCGTAAACACCCACAGACATCGCTGTATTAGCTGCCTGAATATATATTTGTCTCTATCTTCATCTCTTCATGATTTGTGAAAATAATAGAGGACTCCGGCGCGTTCAATTAAACTATGGAAATTCAAAAGATAGCTCAAGGTACTTGCCCAACATGGACTTGAGACGTCTACATAGCCAAATTCCGCCCTCCCGTCAGGCTTGTAGCAGTTAAACGTGCATCCAACCGATGGCACCTGTTAAAAGCGCATTGATAACATAGATATACACACTGGTCAGTTAATGGTTCATTACACTAAATCAGGTGTATGTTAGCCCTAAACTTATTTTTGCTGAAGAAATGAATTAAAACTCAGTTGTACCGCAGGTTATGAAATCGAGGCTTCGACGGACGCCCGTCTGGTCGGGAATGACACTGATGTACATAATAAAGAATACGCCCACCACCCGAGAAAATAAAACAATGACGTTTCGGCACCCCGAACGGGAGCCTTGTCGAACGGGAGTGTGAACAAGGCTCTCGTTCGGGGTGCCGAAACGTCATTGTTTTATTTTCTGTGGTGGTCGGCGTATTCTTTATTATGTACTTTACCGCAGGTTATTTTTAGCATTGTGGTTTCTGGTATTACTGTATACCTCAACGACGCCCACTCATCAAAAATGTTATTGATGGTATCAAATATAGCTTTTTTGTGCTCTTTGAACAAGCTGTTTCACCTTCGCTAAGCGAATGCACCCCGCTTGGACACTTATCGTCAACGAGAAGATATTTGCAAGTATGGAAAAACAAACACGGAGGTCCGTCGCTGCTATTCAGCTATTTCTCGGCGCGCACACTCCACGCATTTTTGTCGTCTTTCTGCCTGTTCTGACCGATAAATCTGAATTTACACTGATAACAGGATTAACGTAAGAAAAGAGATGGTTGTACGAGTTAGGAAGTGTTTATTTCGGTCTACTTCACTGACCAAAAGTAACTATTTGACTGCCCAGTGACTCAAACGGTCTAGTTTGCTGAACATTGGCTAAGACGCTGTGCTCTGTACATGTGGCGGCATGGGTTTGACTCCATGTGACTGTTGTTCCTAGTAGTATATGGGCTGAAAAACGGCGTTTCTACAAAAGTTCAGCCATGATGTTGTACCTCACCCCTTTGGACATGGTTTTAAGCTATAGCACAAAACGTATGGGCTCTTCAAACTCCATCTATGCATCGGAGACAACGCCAGTATTAAACGCCTATCCTTGGTTTAGATGCAGAACAAATCTGAGACTGCAGATCAAGTACATTTTATTTATTTCGTTTTATTTATACAGTACTGCAGGCCAGAATTAGGCCCAGGCAGGAGTGGAAAGACAAAAACTTAGCATATCAGGCAAATGTAATTGTGGCACCGTAAGAATAGCACCGACAAAAAATTCTACATGTGAAAAAGCTGATCAATTGATGCATGCAGATTTGGCGAAGTGAACACAGTGGCGGGAAGACTGTTTTGATGTGATATTGTTCACGGGAAAAATGAATATTTTGAGTGTTTGGGCGGGAGAAAAATGGGGTAAATTTAAAGCAGTGGTATTGCCTGGTGGGCCAGGAAGAAAGAGCAGTGAGAAATTAAGTAAGTAAGTAAGTATTGTTGAATAAGGTAGACTTAGCCTTGCATAGCTGCCGGCAATTCTCCGCCTAATCGTGCCCAGTACCATATCAAAACTCTCAAATTTATCACACCTAACTTAGTCCTAAAATAACAGACACACAATGTCACCACATTTCACTTAGTCCTGTGGGCTGCAAGAATCCGAGTAGAAGATGAGACACCTCTCTTCGCACAATCCAGTGGTCCCTAGGAAAAATAATGTCCTCCGATGTAGCATGGGGCACTCCTAACTTCTGAAGATCACGAAAAAAGTTCGTCCGCTCAGGGTTGGTTTTGGAGCAGTTCATAATGAAGTGATCAATGTCACTAGTCACACTGCACGAGGGGCACAAAGGGGATGAAACAATGTTGATTTTATGTAGCCAAGCTGGTGTACGGGCTGAGTCTAAGGCGTCCTTGGCTAAGCTGTCAGCGTGTTCGTTTCCCGCTACACCGACGTGCGACGGGATCCACTGGTATTGCACGGTGAAGCCTTCATGCTTAAGCCGCTTTAGTAGAACTAGGGATCGCTGACAGGTCTTTTCAACAGGTATACCCCGCTGCAACAGGTGAAGGGTTGACTTTGAATCGCTGAATATTGTGACTTTTTGCCTTTCAAACGATGACAGTTGGCGCAACGCAGCTTCTATGGTAACACACTCACTCGCTGTAGATGAAACCAAAGGCGTCACCCTGGCAGCCCACGAAATATTCATACTGGATATGAAAAAAAATTCCCCCGCACGTCCCCGAAGGGAATCGTGCAGAAATGCGAACGCATTGGGGGCACCGATGAGTGTGTTGCGAGTAATGGCGTAATTAATGACGAGAGTGTGAACGTAATCATTTATTCATCAGCACCTGTTTGTGTTATCGTTGTACCTGACGGCCACAATCACTGCCTTGTGATCGCTAAAGTGCACGGTCAAAGGGTCTTTGAGAAGCATACGCGCGTCACAGTTTCGCGTAAAGACCAGATCAATGCAACTCCCGTGAATGGTAGTGGGGCACGTGTCGAAGCCGGCAGAGAGACAATGCATAGAGTGCCTGGTCTGCATGTACTCGACCAGCCACAGTCAGGATGTAAGTTTTGTATTTTCTGGTGGTGCGATGCCGAGATTTTATGCATTTTTAATCGTATGGGGAAAGAAAAGTCACATTTGCTTTGTAATGATAACAATTTAAAGGATGCAGACGTTATGATTCTCAAAACGAGAATCAGCAGTGATAGTTGTTGAGCCTAACTTTAACGGGTTCCTATGAAGATAATGAATCAGGAAACGCTGCTTCCATGGCTTATATTGTACAATGGGAAAAGCAAAGTTGAAATAAATTTGGAACTATACCTAAGCTTGCGGGTAGTTTTATTTTTGGTAAGTTTAAGGACCGTATTACAGGTGAAAGTGCGGATTAAGCCATCCAGGAGTTTAGCATCTTCAGTAGTCTTCGGATGTGCTTGTTGAACTTGGTTCTGTGCCATTAACTCGACAGAGTGTTTCATTGCCAAATTTTTTGCACGTTGTTATGATTGGCCGGGTTCCATCTTCAAGGTGCTACAAAAAAGCAATAAAGAAAGCAGTTTTAAATAACATGTTAGTATTGGAGCAAAAGTATTTTGACCATTTGGTTGTGGCACAAAAAAAATACAACGAAATAGAAAAAGTATCGGCCCTTCTAGTCTGTAAGAAGGACGACCAGCGAAGCCGTGTTGTTTTTACCCCAATCGCCGCATCTGTGCACGAAAGAAACCACATTAGTTTGTAATTGTCGACTGAGCATGCGTCTTAGGTAATTACCTGAATAAAATGTCGAAAGACTGCTAGGGAAAAATCTGGGGCTGTCTGTTTTCCTTCCGTAGAAGCCCTTATGTCGAGAGAATACACTAGCTCTAAAAAATTTAGAACTTCAATGTCAAGACCAATTTTGTCACATAATTGTTATCCGTCTGACCCCAAAGGATTTATACAAAAAAAATCATTAGACATAAACTAAATAGAGCCATAATAACGGCCAGGAAATCGTATTTACTCAACAACGTTCCACAATTTCGAAAGGACACCGACGTGTTATACAAAAAATGCACAGGTCTTATACCTAGGTCACATGACTTTCGCGGCAGACGTATTTGTCTACGGAAAATTCCTGAACGAACAAAAAATGAATGATGCATGAAGTACACTTATGGGCGGAGTGAATTATCAAATGATTCCCTAGTTATTCAGACCAATCTCTTGAATATCACTCATACAATGTACCTAAGCCAAATAACTTGCTGCAAGGTATTGCGAAGATAAAAATTGCTAAATGCCATGACGCCGATCATGTGTATAAAATACCAGCAAAAAACAATTGGTTCCATCCACGCTCAGAGCGTGATTGGAAAGCAAAGCTTTAAAGGACGCCCACAGCAATTGCCAATGCGACGTCACTTGATTTCACACACGTAGTTCTACAAAAAGCGAAACCAGAGATTCTGCAAGCCGCTACCTGCAATTCGCGGGGACAGTGTTCCGAACACAGCAGCGTTGGCCACGCCGCGCTAGAGCGGCGGACGCCGCCGCTATAGCCCGGCCGTGCTTCGGCAGGAAGAAAACGGAGAGGATCGTCTTTCTAAGGGTGAGTCAGCGGAATCTTGCCATCCTAATGTGCTAGCTCGGGGCTACACCACCGCACGACAGAAGCGCAGACATCGGAACAATTCGGCATGTGGGCTGAGTGATTCCCATTTATGCCGATGAAAACTAAATAGTTTCGTAAGTTTGAGAATCGCGAGAGAGCTGACGGAACTTTTATATCGCTATTTATCAACCAGTTGCTCCGTTCCTTTTGTAATACCTGTTAAAATACAACCGAATTGGTATTCACCAATATAGAAAATGGAATCCCATTCGTGGCAAGCCGTGCGTAAAGGTCGGGTTTCTCTAGCGACCAGATGTCTGTATGTGGTCTCTACATTTTGTCCCCCCCCCCCCCCCCCCCTGTACACCAATCCTTCAGAGTGTATTTCCCGAACGACAACTTAATTCCGTCGGGTCCGGGTTACCCAGGAGGTGCTGTCGAACAAGTTAATCAAGCCGTGCGAAGGAAGTGCGCAATGAACGCGAAGCTGCGCCAAAGCAGGCCCAAAGCAACCGTCGCTAAAGCATACCGAAAAAGCCGTACCGCCGACGCCCACGCCGGCGAGCAGCACCTCCGCGCAGGGAACGCTGGGTATATTCGCGCGCCATCTACAGTGTGCTTCGTAAGTAAAATGCCCCCCCCCCCCCCGCCCCTCTCCGCCACCGCCTCCGGCGCGTTGGGGGTTGATCATCCCACACGCCACGAAGGAACAGCTGGCTGGTAGAGGTAGAAAGCTTTGCTTTAACAGGTACTGAATAAATTATCCCTGCTATTGAAAAAGATGTAAAAGCTATTTATCCATTCATTTAAAGCGCCGTGTGCAATTCTGCAAACATGCAAATCACCAAACGTAGGCCGTTTCCATAAATGTTGACAAAACACGGGCATCAAGTATAGTAGGCCAGTCTCCGTACTATCGGCGGTTTTTATGTGGCCCGAGAAACTGCTTCATATCCGAATGAATTTGTTCTGCGGAGTAAATTAATATATACCTTGATGTACATTTGGCTCAAATATACATAAACAAACATAAATCACGTTATTTATTCAGAAGGAGTATATTTGGCCATGTTGAGAGGGAGGAAGGTGCTTTGGTTAGGTTTGTTTACTTTTATTAGGCTTTTACCCTATCAATCATAATCGGCTTTTATGAAACTTTAAAGATATGGCTTTACGGGAGTAGGTCATACTTTGGTTGTCTCATAACATTGCACCGCAGACATTACGTCAAAGTAAAAATGCACATATTTTCTTAGATCGTGAATCAATGGCGTGCAGGAAAGGCAGCATTTGGGGCCTCTTCTTTTACGGTATGGCTAATGACAATCTGAATGGGTGTGTGTGAAGCCACGTGCACATAAGAGCGAAGCTTTCCACGCTCCTTTTCCGGATTGTGAAAGGGATACTGCTTCTTTGCTTTCTGGCGTTGTGCACCCCTCAGTTTTATTTTAGGCAAGATAAAACTACATCGCCTCCGCGTAATCCTGGGAGGCCCGGAAAGTGACCCGAAGAGGGGGGGGGGCGCGGGACTTCACAAGGTACATGAGATTGGACACCGGTGTCCTCGGACTGCGCCCGAGGGTTCATCAAGTATGGGCCTTACTTGACGCGAGGGCGCTCTGCGTGTATCACGTTGACTGCGATTGGAGCGAAAGTTGCCTCATCGCCAGGGGGATTCAAACGTTGAACTATTCTCCTTCCGTCTCGTATTTCACGATGCACTCCGCCCGGATCACCGTTCCGAAAAATGAGGAACTACCCCATGCACAATACCCTACAAAACATTGGCGCAGCTTGCAGTGCTGGTGCAAGGCTAAAAAACAGCCGAGCTGTCGGCACCTCTCCTTTCGTCGGAGACCCGGATGTTGCACTTCACATGGATTTTATAAGTGCCACTAAACGTTCATCTGCCCGAAGGCCCGGATCGTTTTGTTTGCATGCTTTCACATCTCTCCCTATGTGGACCGCGTTAGCACGCGTTAGACCCCGCGCCAAAGCTTCACGAACTCGGCGTCTGTATCACTCGAATTCGGCGTCTCTGCTCCCCACATCAGCCGCGAACGCACGTGAACTGGCGAGGAAAACAGCGTGCGACGGATCCCGTCACGAGCACTAGGCCCGTCTTCTCAAAGGGTCGAGCTGGCCGACGCCGGCCAATCTTCCCGATGCATGCTAGCGTGCGCTAGGTATTTTGTCTGGTATTTTTGTAAGCTCCACACCTGGCGCATCGCACGCGTAAGCCTTGCTTAGGCCGGGCGCTCATCAAGAGGCGCACGCTTTGTGCGCTCGGTATTTTTTCTTGCTATTTTTTCTGCAACGCTCGCGGCAAAACGAAAACCCTAAATATCTCTGTGTTAAAATGCAACCAGCTCGTTCATTTAAATCAAAGTATGACAATAAAAACTTCGCCCTTCGTCGATTTCCACCTATGTGTGGGACCCGCCATTTTACATGCTGATGTTACCCACTGTTCTTTTGCTAATCGGCAACTCATATATTGCCAGTCGCAAATAGAGGTTTAGCCCCTATCACACGGGCAGTTACCATGCAGATTGAAGTGAATTTGGATTGACTATTCGACCATGGTCAGCGCATCGCCGGTACTATACAGAACGTTCCATCCCAATTGATACGTTCCACTGGTGGCAATGCGCCACGCCCGATGGCAACAATAAATGTATTTTGCGGACGATGTCAGGTAATCCTGAGCAGTCGTAGCCCGTTTAGACGATTAGCAGACATCGATTCTGGTGTGTTTTTTTAAGGAACGGATGCAACGGTTTTGTGTTGCAGCGTGTGAGCCCTTTTTGAGACCACGTCTGGCTTCCACCATACTTTTGCTTGATCTTCGTCCCAATACCTTAAATACTGCAAAGTGAAGTAACAAAAATTGGCAGAAATTCAGAGAATCGTCTAATAATGCGTAGCATTTTTTATGCCGCTTGTCTAAAGTGAGTTGTTTACAGCCACGTTTTTGTTTTTTAAATTCGCAACCTATTGAAGTGGCCGTGCACCATCTGGATTCGGTGTTGTGACTGACCTCCAGCGCTGTCATCACTTTTGCGAATCAGCCATCCCGACGCTGTCACCCCTTATGCCGCTTGTCTAAAGTGAGTTGTTTTATACCCCTGGAAGTCCGTTTTAAACGCCGAAAAGTTTGAATCGCTCCAATCACGACTCTCTTTGATCGAAGGTTGAAATCCGACGCTGGAGGCGAATGATTGCCGTCAGCCACAGCCGCGATGGTGGAGAAAGGGAGGGCGACGCCATCGCCGTCCTCCACGAAGCCGTCTCCAAGCGTGGTAAAGCGGCATGACGGCCACTGGTCGTTCACCCGAAGCATGATTCGGTGAAGCCACTGCGACGGAAAATGAGAGCGACCTGGCAGCGATGCAAGTTTGGGCCTGTCGGCCGCGTGCGGTTAGGTCTGGTTTGGACGCGCCGTGAATCGTCCCCGCTGTCGGCGCGTCGCCTAGTGCAACGAATTTGGGCCGGCGCTCCGGCACAACAAGGTGGAGCCGTATTCAGGCACTCAATCGCGATGGAAACTGCGCGTGTGACAGGTTATTAGAAAAAAAAAACACAAATGTGGTCTGGTAACAATGATTCAAAAATGAAGAGAAAAAATCATCGACACTATTGTTTAGACAAAAAACAGAAATAGCGCTTGCAGCATATGTTTGACTTATGTTCTCATCCAATAGAAAACGAAACTAGCATTTTGTGTACAAGTCATCCACTTTAATTTTGCGGAAGTTGGGGTGATCAGGATGATTCTGTTTTAAGGAGACTTATTTTAAGGACACGTTTTAAGGAGGACTTATTACTTTCCCGGCACCCAAAGCTAAACTATTGCAATAAAGCTCTCTGTTTATGCCCCATCTAAACTACGCTCAAATTGTATGGTGAACGTAAATCACGGGGAATAAAACTGGTGTAAAAATAAATAAAGTAAGCGTGGCTTTTAGAACCTAGCTTTCCCAGAATCGGTGTTCTACAATGAGCATTGCTAATATATGGAAGGGTTATGGTTACAGCCCCACTTCATACTTCTCTAACCCGCCGCAGTAGCTGAGTGGCTAGGGCGTTGTACGGCTGAGCCCAGGGAGGCGGGTTCGTCCCGGCAGCGCCGGCTGCTTTCCAGATGAAGGCGAAAAGCGGAAAGCACCCGTGCGACGGGATTTTATAGATGTTAAATATCCTGAGGTTGTCAATATTAATCCGCAGCCCTCCACTGCAGCGCGCCTCGTAGCCCAAGCGTCGCTTCGCACTTTAAACACAGCTGCCAATCACATACTCCTACCCGAAGTCGTGGCTCGGTGGCTAAAAAGTTACGCTATTAAGCCAAAGGGGACGCTGGTTTAATCCCGACTGTGGTGGGTCCTTTTATGGTGAAGGCGAAAAGCCCAAAAGCCCGTGCGTTGAGATGTCGGCTTACTTTCAGATCCACAGGAGGCCAAAGTCTTCTGAGCGTTCAACTACGGCATGACTCATTGCCCATGTGCAAATTCGGGTTGTTAAACCACGTACTTTAAATTTCTCAATCATATAATCTTCACCGCGTCACCACCATTCAAAGCAAAGCTTTCTGCCTCTACCAGCCAACGGTTCTTTCGTGGCGTGCGCGACCAGAAACTCCCAATGCGTCTGAGGAGGGGAAGGGCGGTTTTCAGTCATGGAGCACAGTGTAGATGGCGTGGCGAATGGTTACAACGTTCCCCGCGCGCCTGTTATCACCGCGCGGGCATCGGAGGGACGGCTTCGTCGTCTGCTTTAGCGACGATTTAGGCCTGTTTTGCGCCTCAGCTTCGCGTCCATTGCGCCCTTTTCCTTCACCACGGCTTGATTAATTGTTCGACAGAACCTCCTAAATAACCCGGACCAGATGGAATTAAGTGGTCGTACGGCAAATATACGTTAAGGATTGGTTTGCAGGGCGGGGAAACAAAATGTAGAGACCACATACAGGCATCTGGCCGCTAGAGAAACGCTACCTATTGTGCATTGCTTGCCACGAATGGGACTCCGTTTTCTAAATTGGTTATTACCGATTCGGTCGGTGGTGTTTTAACAGGTATTACAAAGGCGAAAGGAAGAATAATTTTGAGAAATAGCGCATTATAAAAGTTTCTCAGCTTTCTAGCCATTCTCAAATTTTACTGAACTATTTTAATCGGTATAAATGGGAACCACTAAGCTCACATGCCGAATTGTTCCAATGACTGCGCTTCTTTCGTGCGGTGTGTGTAGCCCCGAGCTAGCACAATGAGGATGGCTAGGTTCCGCTGTCTCACCCTTCGAAACACGCTCCTTTCCGTTTCTTTCTGCCGACGCATGGGCGGGCTAGAGCGTGGTCAAGGCCGACGCTGCTGTTTTCGGGAATCCGCGCCCGCGAATTCCAGGTAACGGCTAGCAGAGTCTCTGGTTTCACTCTTTGTAGAGGGTGTGTGAATTCAAGTGGCGCCGCATAGCAATCACTGTGGGTGCCGTTTAAAGCTTTGCTTTCTAGCCACCTTCACAGCGTGGATTGAAGCCAATTTTTTAGATGCGGAGCATCTTATAGTCTGGGCATGTCCCGCGTCGGCGTCCGCACTCGCACTGCGCATACGCAACTCTCCTCCTTCCCTCTCTCCCACAGCTTCGCGATACTCCCGCCACTTTTTCTCTCGTACCAGCTGCGTGCACTTCGCTTTCGCTTCTCCCGCGTTCTCGCTTCTGCTTTCGCGGCTCATGCTCGGCGCTTGCGCATCTCTCCTCCTCTCGTCTCCTCTCCTTCAACCTTGAATGTAAATCGGGTAGCGCGCTGCGCGCGTTCAGTTCACAGCTTGCTGCGGTTGACTCCACTTCACTCCGTTCTTCCGATGAAGTGTGATGGAAGCAACAGTCCCGTCAGTTAGTGGGTTGACATTTCCACCAAATTCGACTACGAACACAACGGAAACACAACGGAACCCCGCGATGCCCCGCATCTACTCAGCATTCCCTTCTGGAAGATGGGGCTATATTTTTCCTAGTCTTCTATACGCCTCAAGCTTCGGGATGGCTTCGCAAACTGACGCCGCTTCTCTTCGGCGCATTAAAGATAAGCACTGGCTCACTGATAGGGGCTCATCCAATGTTTTGTTTTCTTTGACTTCCTGTTGCCTTTCCGCACACTAAGCAACTTGTTATGATCATGTTTATGAGCAAATAGTACGTTCAGGGTGCTTCAAAAGACAGTTGCGACTTCGTAGAGTGCTGGAACGCTAACAAAAGCTATCCAGGAAGCGGTTCTGCGCGCTTCCTGCCGCTCGTATGGGCGTCCGCCTCGGAGCAGGTGTATCACCACAATCACCCCTGAAGACGCGAGGGGCAAGTAAATTCAATTGTATCCTCGTTTAGACGTGATACTGGCACAGTGAGAGGTTGGTGCTGTTTCGCAGCGCGGACAACGAATGCGGCTTCGTTTCGAATATATACGACATAGAAAATCTGTTTTAGGGATGTGATTATCCCAATGTCTGACAACCACTTGTTGCCTTCTAAGGGATTATAAGCCACGCGAAAATTTTTAGCATAGTCCAAGGCTGTGGGTCGTTACATATGTGCACACTCACGTATTATAGAAAGAACAAAGGGAAGGTAATGAAACCAGGGAATAATAAGCCGTGTGCAAGTCGGAAAGAAACAGAATATATATCTTACGGGAATGAAAAAAAAAAAACAGTGCAGCTTTGGAAATGCTAAAGACGTTCGTCTAAACTTAAGCCAGGTAGGACTCACCAGACCCAACTAGATTCGAAGTGCACTGTCATTTCATAGGACATGGCGAGGGGAGGGGGACGCTTAACTATAGTTGTGTCCGAATGCGTAACGAACTCGACAAATAAACGTTTTAGTAATCGCACTCGGAAGCTGCGCGTTCATTTTAATTTTTGTTTTGCTACTTAAACAAACAGCTGGTCACTCGGCGGACGCATTTTTTGAAGTACATTGTAGACAGTTATAGAATAGGACCGATACAGCTCCTAATCTATGCCTACTTGCATCGATACAAACTTCTGTCGGGCCGTATCATCGAAATTGGGCCAAAATCGGACAACGGGTCAGACGGTCAATGTCAGAGAGGAAAAAGCCGTGGCTTGCGCGGAGCCCCACGAGAACGAGGTATTCGTCTTCAGGAGATCCGTGAGTGGGCGGTCTATGTCAGCGAAGTTCTCGATGAAGCAGCGGAAGTAAGAACATAGGCCGACAAAGCTGCGAACGTCCTTCGCAGATCGAGGGACAGGAAACTCTTTGACGGCGCGCACCTTGTCAGGGTCAGGTCGCACACCATCAGCGTCTACTACATGTCCCAGGATCTTAAGTTGTTGGCCGCCGAAGTGGCATTTGAACGCGTTGAGCTGGAGGCCGGCACGACGGAAGACCGCAAGGATGTCCGAAAGACGTTGGAGGTGTGTCTCGAATGTTGGGGCAAACACGATGACGTCATCCAAGAACTGGTGCAGGTCGACCACTTCAAACCACGCAAACGCGAGTCGATCATCCTTTACAAGGTCGCAGGTGCATTACACATACCGAACAGCATGACTTTACATTGGTAGAAGCGGTCCCGCGTAAGGAAAGCGGTCTTTTCGCGGTCCATGGCGTCAACAGCAATCTGCCAATAGCCAGATTGAAAGTAAATAGACGAGAAATAGGACGCACCGTGAAGGCAGTCGAGGGCATCGTCTATACGGGGGAGCGGGTAAACACCCTTCTTAGTTATTTTATTGAAATGTCGGTAGTCAAAGCAGAAGCGGCACGAACCATCTTTCTTTTGCACCAAGACGACTGGTGATGCCCATGGATATGAAGAAGGTTCAATGACGTCCTTGTTCAGCATTTTCTCTATCTCGTTTTGGATGATTGCGCGCTCCGTATGAGACACCCGATATGGTCGCCGGTGTATAGGGACCGCATCGCCGGTGTTGATTCGATGCGTCACCTCCGAAGTCTGGCCTAACGGACGGTAGTCCAAATCAAAGATGTCCCGACCGGACGCAAGTAGCTCTTGCAGTTGGCGAGCTTGTACAGCGGAAAGGTCCGACGTCATCTTTGTTAAGTCATCGAAGCTCAGGGGATAATCTTTAGGACCGTCGGGGCACCTGGAGGAACTTCAGCGGACACAGACGAGAGCTGGCATCCATCGAGAGACAAACAGTGGCCAGTCACATTCTCTGTGGAAGCACTTGGTAGGAGGACCAATATTCAAGAACGGCAAGCTTATTTTATTTCGTGCGACCGTGCGGACTGTATAAGAAAGCGCCACGTTGTGTCGTAGGAGGACATGAGTAATAGGGGAAACAACGTACTCGCCATCAGGGACGAGTGGGCACGGGGCAAAGGAACGTAGGTCATGGCTTTTGGGGTAATCGGAGCTGTTCGGCCGAGCATAGATGGTGATAAGGTTCAGTATCGGCAATAGGAGTGATCGGCAGGTCAAGACGAAGCATACCGGAGGCGACGTCTATGAGGGCGGTGCGATCAGTAAGAATGTCAAGACCAAGAAAATGTCACGAGCGCATGCGCCCAGGACGGTGAATAGGACTGAAATTTTGTGTCCTGCGATGCCAACTCGAGCTGTGCAGAGGCCTGCTACGGTGGGCGTCCGGCCGTCGGAGACTCGTAACATGTTCGACGGAGCAGACGTCAATACTTTGTGCAGGTGGTGGCGAGGGTGCGAGCTCAAGACCGAAATGTTCGCACCGGTGTCTATTAGGGCGTCCACACGAATGCCGGCAATATCAACTTCCAAGGGATTGTGTTTCCTCGTACTAGTGAATAGAGGATTTCGGGCCAGGTAGGAAATGCAGCATCACCCCGGGAAGCAACATCAGCTAGCTTCCGGGAGAGGTAGCTGCGTCAGAAGCAGGTGGGGAGGGGGGCGGGGTTGGGGTGAACGAGACGGGAGCGGCCAAAACGAGTGCTTAGGGAACTGCCGGAAACGTCGCGCTGTTGGGAACCAGGCATGAATTGGTTAGTCCTGTCACTGGAGTAGCATGTATCAGGAAACCTTGGCCGCGGCGGCAACGACCAGCGGTAACGGCAGTAGCGAGACATGTCCAATGCAAGAACAATTGAAGCAGATAGGCCGGTCACAGCGGTGCGCCATTCTGTAGGGCTGCGGCGGCGGTAACGGGGTGGGGCGTCGTAACGGCAGGGCATTCCGCTCAGTGAAAAGGGAGTGGAACAACTGCGGGCGTCTGTGAGAACGTCAAGCACACACAGGATGAATGCCCAGGTTGACAACTTCTTCACGCACGACTGCCTGGATAAGTCCTACAGTCGGGGCATTTTGGGCATGGCCGTATTGAGGCGCGATAGCTGGAGCCATGGCCTCTATTTGGCGGCGCACTATCGTCGTCACAGGGTCGGTATTAGCCGGCAAGTCATGTGTCAGTGGTGGACGGGGTGGCGTTGCCATCCGCACACGACGATGTTGCTGCGGTGTGAGAGAGGCGGGTGAATGAGTGCACTATGAATCGGCACTTCGCTTCTTCAAACTGGTGGCATTCCTTCAAGACGCACTCAACTGTCGAGCACTCGTATTCACGGGGTCTGCCAAAGCGCACTGAAGGCGTGCTACACCGGCTGCGACTTAATGTTGCATACACCCGAAGCTTCTTGTTTAAGCTGGGCTGGGTAGAGTCGCCATTGTGTACAGTGTGCTCTACTACCGACAACATCAGGCACACTTTAAGCCACTTCTCGCGATATGCCAGTCAGCGGGCAACAGCATCGAAAGCACTTGTGCGACTACGAAGCGGATGTCCTCTAGAACCCTCACACTTCCTTGGACCCTGGCGAAATCGTGAGGAGGCAGTGCTGGGTACAAAAGCACTGCTTACTTTTCTTGCGGAAACAGGGCTAGAAGAGGTTCTGTGAACCCTATGAGCATGAACATTTTGTATATGTGGGCATTTCCCCTCTTACTCCTCTTTCTTTCTTTTATTTTCTTTTTCTCTCTATTTTTCGCTGTCACCTCATTGTATTCACCCCATCTGGAGTACCAAGCCCTACCGTTGGTTGGGCTGACCTCTTCAGCTTTCATTAAAGGCGTTCTTTCTCTCTCTCTCGCTCTTTTTGCTAATCAGCAAATTAAAAGCATCGTCCGCAATGCCCTTAAGGATGTCCCCAGCTTTCTCGGATGCCGGCATGCTGGGGTCTACTTTTGAGCAGAGCGCCAAAACGTCGAGGATGTAAGCCACGTAAGCCTCGGTGGATGACTGGACGCGGGAGGAGAGGTCATTCTTTGCGGAAAGCTGGCGCCTCACGGAGTTACTGAACAAATCGCGCAGGTCCTGTTTGCATTTATCCCAGCTGGTCGGCCGCGCTTCGTTGGTTTGCAGCCAAAACGGAGCTGGTTTTTTCAGATATAAGGGTAGATTTGCCAAGATTAAAGTGTCATCCCACCGGTTGTGGTTACTGACGCGCTCTTACATGCTGAACCGTTGATCAATGTCCACATCACCAGCGCCAGAGAAAAAGCCGGGGTCGCGAGGTGGGGAGACAATGACTATCGTGTTGGTGGATGAAGGCTCACGGGTTGGTTGCATCGTCCCGCTATGGGTGCGACGTCCTCGCCGAAGCTCCGTGTTGTGCAAAGACTGCCGAGAGGGAGAGGTACGGAACTTGCACCTCACCACAAGATGTGACGGGGCAGTAAAGGCACTGTCCGTAATAAAATGTATTAACAGTAAAGTACAAGCCGGTAGCTAAGGCAGCTCCAGCGTCCAAGGAACAGGGCACGCGTCCGCAAGGCTCTCAGCCTTGTCTTGGTTTTCCAAGGCTGTGTACCAGCTTGGCTTCCAATCAGTGCAGTGGTGTGTATCCCTGGAGGAGAGGTTGCTATAACTGAACACCTGGGTAATCTCCGTTACTTCATTGAAGTCCTTCCCTCTCCCAAGGTGCAAGAACCCATGACAATATTTCCGAATGACTCCCTGCGGTATACGGGCCAGCTAGGCTACATCGTGCTACTGCCGAGTTTAGGATAACGTTGTGAAACGCCTTCTGAAGGTGGCGTTTTCAACGGCGTTTCTGGACTCTCTTTTTTCGGTCAAGCTGGCACCATAGAACGCGTCGTTATATATATGGCTTCCACAAGACTAAACCACGGCCTTTTCTGGTTTATCGCTCTCAGCTTCCTCAGTGGTGCTGGAGATAGGAGTAACGGATAAAATAAAATCATTTCCCCAGCGCGCAGGGCCCCCAACAGGGCCGCCTCAGTTACGTCAGAAGAAGCTATCACGTCTACAAAAGAGTTAATTTCATTTAAAGGACCCTGCAACGCTTTCTTCGACTTTTAAAATATTTTTAAATGCTTTCAGAACGTAGTTACCAAACACACTCGCTACTTAGAATAGGTTGCCACAAAGTACCCCAGCAAAAAATTACTGCTCTATGCCAATCAAATAACTTAAAAATTTGCCGACAGAAATTTTTCTCTTTCCTAATCTTGGCGGTCTTCAAGCGCTCTGCTTACGTCATTAGGGCGACGCAGCGGCCATTGGCCGGATTCCTTTCTGTTGCAGCATGTGGTCGCCAATTTAAAAAAGCTGCCAAACAAACAAAGCAGAAATGGAAGGCGCATCTGCTGCGACCAGTGATGTTCCGTGCGTAGAAGTTTCCCTTTTTGGAAAATTTCCCGCTGTAACTTTCGCCAAAAGGGAAAAAGGGAATCTTTAATAAATACGGGGAATTTTAGGAGTCGTGGTGTAAAACAGAAAAATAATGTTAGTAACTGTACCTAGCATCATTTTTTACGTTGTTTTCTTTTTCTCCCTTAACACTTCGTCAGATTTATGTTCAAATATCCGCAGTCGCGTTCCCGAAGCCACAAGCATCCAAGACCGCTTCCAATTTAGTTCATAAAACAGGACGAACCATAGAGGCAAGAATACTGCATGATAAAAAGCTAGTAAAGCGTGAAGCGGCGGCGGCTGTAGGGCTGAAGCCTGTTCGCATGTCTCCGTGCGCAATATACAAACCGTATTTGGGGGGGCCTTTGTCCGCGGGCTGTCGACAAGAGATGACGCCAGCAGTCCAAAATGTCTTGTTCTTTTTCATACGGGCGTCTTAGAGCTTCAGCATGCAAAGTAAGCATGCTGTTTTGTGCAGAATGTGAAATGCATTTTGAAATGCTGCTGAAAGGCAGATGTAGTGGAATTTAGTTCACGCTGACACTCCGAATCTCATAACGACGTGTGCGTCCGGAAGGCTATGTAAATTAGACATAGGTGGCGCTAGCTAGCGGCCAACTGCCAAGGAATCCACGTAAATATCTGTCAGCTGCAAAAAGAGAATGGAGGGAAATTTCAGCAAAAAATGCTAAAGGAATAAAACAATTGAACGAAGAAACGAGAATTTTTCTCCCAAGTACGGAATATCACTGGCTGCGACGAGGAAATCACGCAGTTCCGCTTTGGGCTGGTGATAACTGTAGCTTTCGTATTGCTTCAAGAGACGAAGGAAAAAGTGAAAGTGTTTATTTGCAGCGTTGCAGAGTCCCCATAAGGACGCCAGATGACAGTTTTTTGGCCAAAGTTCCAGTTCGCCTTGTTGCTTCATCAAAACCAGAAAGAAGAGATCCTAAAACTGGCTGCCACTATGAGTTCAGCTGGTTTAATGCACACAATTGTTGCTAATCCGTGAGGTGGCCTGAGTAAAAACCATGGCGAAGATTATTCAAGAACGAAAGTTTTTTGCCATGTGACAATTCCACGTTCCGAAGGGTCCGCGCAAATTCGAAAATTGTGGCACTGTTACGCGTGTCTTTTGTGGCCACGGGAAATAACAAAAGAAAAATGTAAAATATTGATATTATTATTAAAAGGTATCTTGAAGACACCAGGCCACGTCTAGCCCTGTGAGTGATGCTGGAAAATGTACACGAAGTTCTACGATAATGTTTTTATTGGGACACTCATTATAAGATTTTTACGTCAGGTATAGCCCTCTTCTAGCTCACGTGACCATGATTGTGTAGTTCTCTGTGTTTACTAACAGGCCAATAGCAAAGAAAGTGTACCATCTAGCGAATAACGACGGCGTAACACTGTGCTGATTTAGGTGCGGGAATTCCGTACCATAAAGTTGCTCAGTGGTTCTCTCTTCCTATATTGTCACGGTGCCTATGACTTTTGGTGCCGCCTGCTTTTTTCACCTGCACGGATATGTAAACTCTCTCTGCAACTTCGTAGAGCTGTTAATAATTGCTTTTCGTAGCAACGAGGGATGAAACTTTATGAAGGCTTCAAAGAGATTAAGAAGAAACCAGGCCTTCGAAAATGAAACACTGAAACAAAATTAAACGCAGATGCAATAAATCTGCGACGAAAACGATGGCATATAACACCGCTACACAGGTCAATGCATGATTTACAAAGGCAGTAAAGCACAGCAAATCTATGAACGTCGTTGAAAAATGACGCAGCAATCAGTTGTGCCTACTTTTGATGCTGTTGATAGTAAGAAGAGTGTAAGAACTTATCCTAGGAGTAACGTACCCTGACTTCCTCCTAATTAGGCGATGAATAGAATATGGTACCACTTGTTAAACTTTCTGCAATCTGCTACCTTGAAAGGTGTCGTCGCAAATCCTGAAGGCGTGAATGAAATGGTTTAGGCGTGTTGGCGTCATCATACTGTTCGTTTTCAACGGTAGTGATATAACAGCAGAATGACAGCCTAACAAGACCGCTTTTTCTATGCATGATATTCTGCAAATTCTGCGATTCCTTTATTGGCATCGTGCTAGGCTTTATAGATACAAAAGGCGCTTCCGTGAGTGCGCAAATTATAGGTTTCAACATAGTTAAGTGACAAGAAGGCCCGTTCTCGGCCGTCATCTGAATGCATAGAGCATTTCTATGAGTGAGCTTATTAATGTTCTGGTATTCAACAAGTTGGGTTACGGGTTGACACATATTGCCAACGAGCTTCTTGTTTCTTCCTTACAGTAATCTTCCTGACAAATCTTGACAATAGTTTTTAAGAACTACACAGGTTTGTTTATTCGGAATATTCTGCAACAACGTGGGCGCCGCATAGGTTGCAAATAAAAAAATTAGGAGGTCGTTTTAACTTTAGGTCAAATGGTATATTGCCTAACATGTTTCAAACCCCGCCCATTTGGGAGGTTTGTCGTACGAATTTGCACTCTCTTCGTGTCATTTTTGTTTCCGGTTTAGGGGAGTTCCACGGAAGGTTCGATACGTTGAAAAACCTGAAGTCACATCAGGGTTTTCTTTTCAGTACGTCTGAACACATGCTACTGCCAGAAACATTTTCTTGCAAGAGCGACGCAATAGGCATATTGTAATTAAATTTTACTTTTCGCATCGCTGTTACAAGCGATTTTGCATAAACGCTTCAGGAACTTGCGTGTAGGCGCGTATATTGCTCTGAGGTTTTAGGCTTACAGGTAAAACCAACAACAGTGTAGAACGACAAACTATGCTGAACATATCAAAGTAACGCCGTGTGACAATTTGTTTACTTATTGAGTATCCTGTACACCTCAGAGACAAGTTTATAGCCACAAATTTGAATCCGTCTGTCTTGCTGAACTTGTAATCGAATGGCTTAAAAAAAAAAAAGCAAAACTATCATTATTAAACAGCAGTAAAGAAAGGGCAGAAATACCTACCGTACAGTTAGAGTTGACGGCGTAGTAGCCAAACATTGGCGCTCCGTCGTTCGTATAACATGTGTATGTGCAGCCAATTTGCGGTTGACCCTGTTAAGTACAAAAAGATGTTTGAAAAGCCTTCGTTTGTTCCTGCTGGAAATGGTAATCCTAGCCGCAAAATGTTTTTTGTGCTCCTTTTACAACCAGAAATTAAAGCAGTTCCTTTCAACGTGGAAGCTGTCCAGTGCGGAGTAGTGATCTGCAGAGGGGCTGTAGCCCCTTCTCTTGACGAGTTTCATTATGAACCTGGCGTTGATGCCAAAGTATCAAAGAGGGCAGGCGCGTAGCCCCTCAAAAGACCTGGAGACACTAGATTAGGTTTTAAATATTTGCGGTAACTATTGCGTTAATTCACGTCCATATTTTACATCATTGTATACTTATTTGAGGGATTATCAACGGCAGCCTCCGTGATAACGGTGCAGCGCAAAAGATCATTCCCATCATTTATATGTTATTATCGTGAACCTGTGTGGCACAATGGGATTAAAATCGGCTTCGTTACGCGAGAGACCCAGGTTCAAACATGACCAGGGAAAGCATTATCTTTTTGAAGCCTCGGTTGGGTGTTACGTACGCCGCGTTACTGCGGTGGCTAGATACCGTGGCCACGCACGAGCTACGGAGACATACCGGGCACCTTAAATGCTCTGCACTTAGAAGGCAGTACTGTGCATGGCGGAGTACATCAGCAAAAGCTTCGGCTTTTCTCTTACACTAGAACAGTTTTTAACGTTAGAATCCTTGAGTACTTTTTATTGCTACGTTTAAGTGAGCATAACAGGGCTGCCCAGTCAATGTTTGGAATTCCAGCAGTAATATATTGCAAAATACAACTTTTTCAGCGCGTGTTACACCATCACCTAACGTGCCACAATGTGCTGCCGCTGCTACGCATCCCTGTGTTACAGATTGCCTCAAAGTAACTATGTGACCAATCCCGTTTCTTTGACCGCAGCGACTTTAAGAAACATTTAAAAGTTATTC
>JABSTR010001461.1:12500-25829 GCA_013339765.2 Haemaphysalis longicornis | reverse complement strand
AAGTCAAGTCTAAGACTGAAGTAGTCTTCCAACGAAAAAAATGTTGCTGAACCAGAGTTATGACAATGCATATTGTCATCATTCATCCAACCACTTACCCGCCTACCACAGGAATCTGTGCGGAGCCCCCAAGATACATGGGGGATTAAAAAATCACCGCAAATAATAACGCGATTCTCACACGATTGTAAAACAGCATCGAGTAGGAGAAGTAGAAATGACGCCTTCCGGAAAATAGGAGTTAACCACCGAAAATCAAACACCCCGGCAGGCTAAATGTAACTGCTAGGATTTCACAATCCACCGACATGAATTCAAATGACTTATGGGCTTTATGACAAAATTGCAATGACACGAGAATTAACAATCCACCCCCTCTGGTTAGTCGATCTAAGCGGAATATCCGATAATTATGGAAATTAAAATGGCCTACACGGAGTCAGCCAGTTTTCTTGCAATAAAATAATGTCTGGTTGTTCTTTAGAGACTAAAAATCAAGGTCTGTGAGAGCTGACATGACAGAGCGGCAATTTCATTGTAGGACCCGAAGCGACATTACGATGATTGATGGCTGCCACCGCAGCTTCCAAGATGTCATTTGTTTTGGGAACGCCTTGACCTTTTTTGCTTTTTGTTTGGAGACGATTCAGTGAGCCCACAGTCGGAGATCCAGTTCTTTCAAACGGAACTGTTTGATACTCCATGTCCACCGGAGTTCAAAGACTGGCACTAAGTTTGTTTTCAGGAGAATAATGGAGGATTGCAGCAAAGTGGGCTGTCGAAAAACGATTTTTGAGGAAGATGATCACGTCCAGAACAGGACTGAGGCGAAGGGGGCACACTAGGGGAGAGGCTGGTGAGTGCTGACTGAGCTCTGGAAGTTCCAGGGGACTGAAGGGCTTTAGATATGACTTGGCCTGGCGATTCCGAAGATTTGACTCACTAAAATCTGTTGGTTTAGTGACCCTGCAGCTTTTGAACTGGACCCGTCTGTGAATCTCTTTGTACCGCTACGCCGCACAATGCAGACATCTGGATACATGGGATGTGTGAGCTGCCAAAGTTCGTCATGGCATGCATGTACCTGCCCATTACTTTAGCCTGACTTTTTTCTATTGCAGAGGCAATTATTTCAGCCAGAGACGAATCACCAAGTGTAGAGCCACGGGCAACTGCTGAGGCATAGCCGGACAATCTTTCGCGAACCACTGTCATCGCCTCACTCCGCGTGCACCGACGTTTCTCAATCACTTCAATGATTTTCATTTCCTGCTCGCGAACCGGACACCTGAGTAGTCCGCCGGATGAGAGTTTCCACACACACAGCAAGTTACCTCCTCCGTACTGCATGGTGCGGGAGGATGATCACCCCCACACGAACAGCAGCGAGCCGCAGATTTGCATCCCCCGACACTATGGCCAAATCGCCAGCATTTCTTGCACTGCAAAGGACGCTGGGAAAGAGGCTCCACACGAAAGATAAGGGGCCACACTTTCAGTCCTGATGGGACAGACACCCCGGCGAAGGTAGCAATCACTGATTCGGTGGGATAGCGGGAGTCCTTCTCAATTCTGCTGCACCGGTGTACAGCTATGACACCCGCGGAAGCAAACTCTTCTAGCATATCGTTGACTGACATCTCGGTGTCTACTCCGCGGATGATGCCTTTTGCACACGCAAGGTGAGAAGGAACAAAGGGGCTCACCGGGAACGCCGCAAATGACTCGCACTTGAGAAGGTCCTGTACACACTCCAGGTCCGACGATCTAATCACAACTCCACCTTTCCCGAATGGACGCACGCTAGAAATTTTGTTGAAGCGTTCCGTAGCGGCACGAAGGGCGTTCTGCATTTTTCCAGGATTGGTGTTGTGGCGAATCGCCCCACCATTCGTCGGAACCAAGGCCACAGGGATGTCGGTCACGCCGTTGCGGAGAAAAGGCTGTCAAAGGAAGATCCTGCGGAGAAAGGCTGGGCCGACCAGGGGGTAGCCCCCCGGCCAGGGAGTTGTAGCCATTAGGCGCAAAAAGCGCCCACCCTAACTAGATTCCCAAAACTGCAAGGTCACAGAGAGATAGATCACCAGGGAAATCCTAAAATCCTGGCCAAAACCCCGCAAAGGATAAAGGAGTGATGCTCCGAACTCCGAACTCAGCAGCTGACGTGTCCGGTCGTACGTGGCTCCCTGCTCCCACATCACCAGGCTCACTATCAAGTTTTTCCTCCCTCTGTTCATTTTATGAGGCACATACACACGTGGGGGATTGGCAAAAAAAAAATGGGTGGCTTTTTGGGGCTATAATGCCTGGGGAAAGGGTTACCGAATTATATAGTAGATCTACGGAAGAATTAGTGAATAAACTAAAAAAAATTTGAACGGGTTAGCAGGACATGCGTCTAGTCTCTGATATGTACGCGTGAATGGCCGCAATAATGCCTTTATGACAAAACCCCAGGGATGTGTCCCCGAACGAAAGGAGCACGAGAATCAACCGAGTAAGGCCAATACGTTGAATTGGTGCCGCTAGATACCGTTTCCGAATGAACTAAAATCCCCATCAGTACAAGAAAAAGTGTTCAATTAATTCTTTTAGCACAAAGACCGGAGGAGGTGAGACCAGCGTGATGCAAATCAAAATTAAGCTCCGGTATTCTACGTCTGGTACTGGTTAAAGTGACTTCTCTCTCTCCGAGAGCGTTAGAATGCGAAAACAGCGCGATGAGATATCCGCTTGCTCCGCAATAGAATACTTGCAACGGAACCGTGAAAGCTGAGGGCGCGTTCCACCGCGGCTAGGGACACTTGTAATACGTTGCTTAGAGAGAGAGAGAGAGAGGTCTTTATTAGATGAAAACAGAGAGGTTTGCCGGCATGTTCCCGCCTGCATGCTACTCTGCGGGGATGGGGAGAAGGGAGTAAAGGCCCTAAAAGAAGTAGGGCAGAAGGAAGAGGGGAAAAGAAGAGATTAAAAGAAAAGTGAACACGAAGCTTTGCGTGGTGACTTAAAAGTCCACACGATCTGACACGTAAAGTTCTAAATTGTCTCTGCGAGGCCGATTCCGTGTAAATAGTCAAATAAGGCAACCAACACTTTTCTCTGGGACGATGGAGAGGGCCAGGGTCCAAGGAGACCTTTCAAAGATATAGATGCGTTGTTGAGGCACTCAATCTTTTCTGCGAGGTGATTTCTTTCTTGGATGTATGCCGGACACTCTAGAAGGACGTGCTCTACTGTTTCGGGCAATCCACAATTATCGCAATAGGGGTTTGCAGTTAGACCGAGGCGATGGCGGTAAGAGTTCGTGAGCGCTGCGTTGAGACGCAACCGGTGGTAAAGGGTTTCAAGCTTACGTGGAATCCGCTCTGGTAGCCTCATTCTGAGTCCAGGGTCTATATGGTGCAGGAAAGGGTGCCGAGTTTCAGGACAAGACCAGAGGCGGTTTCGCTCCTCTAAGGCAAGCTCCTTCGCTAGCGCTGCGGCCTCGTGTTTTGTGAAAAAAATCTTTCTTACATTTCGCAGCTGTAGGCCTCTGCGAGCTGCCTCATCCGCTTTCTCGTTGCCGAGAATGCCGCAATGTGCAGGCATCCATTGTAGGGTCACTCGGTGACCGGCGACGTAGGCGAGATGGTGCAGGTACGTGACGTCACGGGATACATGCTCGTGAAGGCTGAAGCAGCTGGCACGCCGTAAGGTTTGCAACGCCGCCTTCGAGTCCGTGAATATAGCCCATTCTGCTGGTGGCTGACGAAGAATGTAGCGCAGGGCTTGTTTAAGTGCATGGAGCTCGGCAGACGTGGATGAGGTTGTTCGTTCCAGGCGGTAGGACAAGGCTTTGCCGGTCGACGAAATGAAGACGCCGGAAGAACTACCGTGAGGCGTAGTTGAGCCGTCAGTAAAAATGTGGGCCATATGTGAATATCGGGCATTGATGTGGGCAAGCGCGAGTTGTAGGAGGCAAAATTGTGGCAGAGTTTTCTTGGAGTTGAGACCAGGTATGCTAATGTTTATGCAAAGGGGTGAGAGAGTCCAGGGAGGGAAATCAGACGGCATGGTTTGTCGTGCTTGAGGGGGTACAGAAATGTTTATAGAGTTTATCGCTTCTGCGAAGCTGGAATTTTCGTTGCGCTGTACATTACGGGCCAACGCATTGGTTTGTGAGTGCAACCGATGCCTCAGGTATATTCGAACTGTTTCCTGCAGCCGGAGAACATCCAAGGGCAAGCAACCAGCCTCCGCAACTGTACCAGTGCACGAAGTGCCCTTAGGCAGACCAAGACAGGCGCGCAGACAATTATTTCTTGCTCCGTCAAGCTGCTTTTTGCTTGAAGTCGACAGCCGCTGTAAAACAGGTAGGCTGTAACGTAGCAAGCCATCGACATAAGCCTTGCAGAGCAGCACCATCGATCGACAGTCACTGCCCCAGCGACTGCCGGCAAGGTACCCAATAACTTGCGACACTGCAGAAACTCGAGTACGTAGTCTGTGGACCTCAGGGGCCCACGAGAGGTTCCTGTCCAGAGTTATCCCGAGGTATCTTTGGGTGCGCACATAATGCAGTCGATGACCCCCAAGGATTAACGGGAATTGAGTCATCCGCTTGCGGGTGAATGCCATGGCTACGCTTTTTTCAGGCGATAGACGGAGACCCTTGGGCGCAAGGTAGTCAGATATATTTTTTAGAGCTTTCTGGAGCCTCTTTTGTGTATGGCGACGAGACCTTGCTGCACTCCAAATGCAAATGTCGTCGGCGTAAATTGTTAATTTCACGCCAGGAGGCAGGGCACGCTTTAAGTTGATTAGCACAATGTTGAACAGCAGAGGGCTCAAAACTGCTCCTTGCGGTACTCCTTTCTCGATAATGTGACACGAAGTAGGGCCTTCCGGTGTACTCATAAAAAGTTGTCGTCATTCCAGGTAGCTTGATACCCATGCATACAGCCTCCCACCAAAACCAATACCAGCAAGGGAGTCAAGAATGGCTGTATGAAAAACCGAATCAAATGCCGCCTTTATGTCTAAAAAGACCACCAGTTGGTATGTGCCCGCAGTGTAATTCTTCTTCTAGTGACGCCACAAGAGCAAGGATGTATCGATGGCAGACCGGTTTGACTGAAGCCATTCATGTCAGGCGGATAAAGCTTCCTGCTTTCTATGTACCAGTTCATTCTTTTAAAGATCATTTTTGTTTTTCCATAAAGTTTTCCTATACAGCTTAGTAGGGCTATGGGACGAAAAGATTCGTATCGAGTTGGTTGTTTTCCGGGTTTTAAGATGGCTGTAATTTTGGCTGTTTTCCATTCTGCAGGTACAGTACCACGCAGCCAGGTTGCGTTGTAATACTCCAGAAGGCGTAAGCGCGAGTGATGAGAGAGGTGGGAAATTGCTTCATATGTTATGCCGTCGTAACCTGGAGCGGACCGTTTCTTCACGTTTGAGATGGCCGCGTTCAACTCGCCTATCGAAAATGGAAGGTCCAGGGCGGGCAGAGAGGTTGGTGGCGCTGCGTCAGGAACACGCTGCGGAGACACTTGAGGCGTAGAAAGAGTAAAATGGATAAAACCACGTTTCTCCGCAGGGTAATGCTTTTGATCACGCTGGAACGGCCTGATCATGGTGCATAGAGGAATGCCCATGGGCCTGTGGCGTGTGCCGCCATGATGGTGGATGCTTGTCCCCGTTGATAAGGCGACACCAATGGTTTGACGGCATGCGAGCGACGTCAGTGAATACGACCTATAAAACAATACCCGCCGCGGTGGCTCAGTGGCTAAGGCGTTGCGCTGCTGAACACGAGGTCGCGGGTTCGATTACCGGCCGCGGCGGCCGCTTTTCCGATGGAGGAGAAAAGCAAAAACGCTCGTGTGTACGAGATTTCGGCGCACGTTAAAGATCCCCAGGTGGGCAAAATTAATCCGGAGCCCTCCACTACGGCGCGCCCCATCGCCTGCGTTGCGTCGGCGCCTTAAACCCTACAATCAGTCACGACCTATACAACTTTAGCAGCGCTTTCACGGGGCGAACAATCGACAGGCATGGCAGCATAACAGAAGGCCTCGGGCTGGAGCAGCTGCCAAACTCTTGCTACGGTGCAGCTAGAATCTTCGCCCACTTTTCCAGGCGCTGTAGCAGTTTAGTACAAACTTACCCAAATGTACGTTGTTCTTCGAGGTACGTATCCAGTCGGCTGATAACCGCAGGTAGCGTGAGGGGCCAGTCAGAGCGGGAAAATCAGCCCCAAGGATGCTGGGTGCAAATGGAATATGTGTCGACACAATTAATGCCACATTTACTATTAATTTATTTTTCCAAGGCACAAATTCGTATCCACCTAAAACACTTGAGCCCCTTTCTTGAGAGAAAGATGGTTAAAACTAAAAAAAGGATGGTTCGCGCTTTAACCATCTTTTTCTTAAATCAATGTGAAAAGTTTAAAATATGAACCGTTTCTACCGTGTCGAAGTAGCCCGATGGGGTATGGCAGCTTTATAAAACGAAGGACCCAGGTTCGGTACCCACCATGGGATGCGTTGATTTTCTTCATGTTCTTGATGTGCCCCTGCGGACACACATTGTGTAGGTTAGCTTTCCTGTAGTGGGTTTTCGGTGGAACGATTTGGATATTGGACTTTCAAGACATTGTCTTTCGACCAGAAAAAGCTTCCCATTTCAACCATCTTTCCCTTCGCCCAAGATCATCATCATCATCATCGTCAGAGAAAGTTGGCTTTCTGCGGTGCGTTTAGGCGTGGGGGGTCGCCATCAGTGAGGAAAAGGACGCTCAGCTTTAATAGCACCCCTTCGCTGTGAGGCTGACTACCTTAAAAACCCATGAGAGCAGGCCAAGAGATCCCTGTCATTTACCTGGTGTTGGTAATCTTTATTTGTTACATACAAAGAAGTTCAGCATGTACGCATTACAATTGCGGGAGACCTGGGCTCGACAGGTTTGCCATCAAGGCAAAGATGCTGAGGGGAACCAGGTAGAAGAGATAATATACAAACGAGGTCGGACACAGTGACAATAATTTGAGTGATATTGATGATGAGGAAAATGATAGCAACTTTATGTGGCAAAAATCTGGTTGAAAAAAGGAAGTGGAAGCTGAAGCCTTCCCGGGTGAGATGCCGGCCGATGCATCTTCCGTCGAGAGGCAGTCGACTAATTGTTGTCCAGAATTCTGGGAAATTCTTTTTGCCACCTGGGAGGAATCACGATTATGTAAAAAAAAAACGCGTGCTCATACGCCTTCATATATTTCTCGTTGAGATTCTCCCCGTCTGATTTTTGCTCTAATTTATGATTTCGCACTTCCATCTGGTTATCCTTGTGTCAAGCCTTGGTCAAACGTTTCTCTGATGGTGCGTGCTGCGCTTCTGAGCGAGCAGTAGCACGCGGGAAAGTGCCATTCATTGAAGGTCATCATCAGCACCGGCATCATCGTTAGTCATAGCATAAATCATCATCATCGTCGTCATCGTCATCACCGTCATCGCAACCAACAAAAGATGAAGAAGAAACTTGAAAACCGTGGGAGACGGGCTGATTGATCCCATCGCCTTTGGTGAGGACCCGACCCGAAAGAATCTTTGTTGCATTCATCGCCACAAGCATGAGTATAGGATCAGAACAACTGCGCGAAGGCCTAGCCGGAGGAGATTCCTCGTCGAAAGCGCGCAGCTGGATTTTAACCCAGGTGACCAAAGTGCCTCCTTCATGCTTGTTGAATTCGTCGAAGTCTTAACAGCGCTTTAGCTGCGCCACCGCGTATGTATCAGTTTATTTCTAACCGTAGCGTTACATACGAAATGGCGTTTGATGCTATACCGGGATAAAAGGCGCAAAGTAGTTTGTAGACTTCACGCACTGTTTTTGCTGTCGTATACTTGAAAATCAGTACCGACAGAGATTTCCTAGAAGCCCAAGTGGCCTAACACAGAGCCTTTAGAGTAGCACTTCGTGAAAGCCAGGTTCCGAAATTATATACTAAAGCAACCATGAAGGGCGGACATGTCTATCAGGAGCATTATTACAGCCGGCTCGTACACGCAGGCAGGGACAATGAGTTCGACCACGGAGACCCCTGAGGCGATCCGCGCGGAGCGTTCTTTCCACCTCTCCCAGCTCTCCCGGTACGGCGAGTCTGACAACGACGACGTACGTATCACCTTCCTGCTTCGAAGCTAAGGATCACACAAAATGGCGTCCACGAGCGTTGGTGTTCAACGAATCTCGAATACATGAAGAAACATTGTTCCCCTGTTTGTGTCCTGGGGAGGGTTATGGCCCGAAATGTCAGAAGCCGCCATTTACGCCGCGGCTAAAAATGTCAGTCTACGCTAGCCTCTTCTCGGTTGTGCGCTCGTTTGATGATGTGTGAATTTTTTGTGTCGGTCATCGTTCACTTCTACTTCGTATTCTTCTACAGCGACGGGTCACCCTGCTTTAGCGAAGCTTACGCCGAGCAAATCATAAACTCATGGGGGTGTCGACGAATGACGCTTTTTAGAGAGAATGGTCCGTTTTTTAACCGCGAGACGTCTTCTAAACCTCTAAACGCTAAAATTTGGCCTGTCTTTCTGTTTGTCTGCCACTTTATTCAACCGCGCGGCAAAAAAAGGAAAAAAAAAATGCTTGCTCACGAAGTATAGGTAAGCAAGACCATTCCAAACTACTAAGCGTGCTGCCATGAGACATAACCTTTTTTAAGCCGGGAGAAATCCTCAGGATTATTCAAGACAAAATATATAACTACACAACAGACAGCACCGACGATTTTCTGATAAAGAATACACGATGAATTAGTTTTTGCAAGAAAAAAACACAATGCGTTAGAAACGGTACCAGACGGAGAATATATAAGGAGGCAACCACAAGGAGCTATTTTAGTGAGGGATGCAATAACTTAATAGTTTACAGTTCTCTAGTAGTGCGGGTCTCAGTGGCAAGCGGTCGTCCACGTTACAAAACGATTCAGCGTCTAAAGATTCAGCGGGACGAGAGATACGACGAGACGAAAAATCGAACATTGGATCATTCGTCTCTTTGGATCTTTCATCTCGTTGGATATTCAGGCTGGATTAGATCTTCTGTGTCGTTGGATCTTCCGTCTTTGTGGATATTCAGACTCAATTGGATCTTCTGTCTCTGTGTATAATAATAATAATAGTAATAATAATAATAATAATAATAATAATAATAATAATAATAATAATAATAATAATAATAATGAATCAATCAATCAATCAATCAATCAACCTTTATTTTTGGTGCCCAGGAACAACCCTAGGGTCTTGGTACTGGTACACCATATACAAGCATTCATAAAAACAAACTAAAATCAAGACAACACAACACAGAAAACCGTATATATGAAAGAAACAATAAGATAAAAATAGTTACAGAGATCCCAGAAAGCAAAACAGCAAAAAAAAAAAAAAAAAAAGGAAGCCTAGTGTTAGAAGCCATGACACCCGGCCAGCAAAACGTTGAAGGCACGTGAAAAATTGAAAATACACAAGCAAATACTCAATGCACATGACGGAGATAGATTATACACATAAAACAAAGGTTTTGTAACAAAATGGCAGGAAGTTTCAAAATGGAAAACGAAGTTCAGCGTTACAAGCACTGACACTTAAACCGACAGAAATTCAAGCAACACAAAATCAGGAAAAGTGAAAAACAAACAAGCAAGATGATGATTTGCATAAAATAAATACGGAACAGAAATACGGCACATAAATGACATAAAGGCACTTAAGTTACAACAGTTTTCAATTCATTAAAGGACAAAGACAAAGAGCTCTGGAATATATCAAGACGATCGGAATATTCATTATATGCACATTGTATTCTGCAGATGGACGAGCATCGTTTACTTAAAGCATCTGTTCTGAAAGCTCGAAATCTTCGGAAAAGTTTGTTCGGCAAGTTGACATTGATAAGTGCAACCAAGTCATCACACAAAATATCACCATGAAGAAGTTTATAAAGAAAGATAATGTCAGCTCTCATTCGTCGACACCAAAGGGAAGGAATACTTTTGAGACAAGACATGCTGCCGTTTGCGTCTTCTTGTACATGACGGAAACGGTGCCTAAAGATAGAAAGGAACTTATTTTGAACCCTTTCGATGCGGTCACTATTGGACTTGCAAGTTCCATTCCAAACAACAGAACCGTATTCGAGAAGAGGTAAGCACAGAGCCGAATACAACTTTAAGAAAGGAAGAGGACTTTTAAACTCTCTAGAATACCTGCAGACAGCACCCAGACATCGAAGAGAGCGTCCGGTAATTTGTGTAACGTGGGAAGAGAAAGTCAGCGAAGAATCAAATAGTACTCCCAAGTCCCGAATTTCGGTCACCCTCGGCAGTGCAGTGCTTGCTATTTTATAGGAGTATTGCAGCTGTTGAGTTTTCCTACTATAGGAAACAACTTTCGTTTTTGAGGGGTTCAAAATTAAGTCGTTTTTGGTGCACCAACGATGGAATGACACGATATCAGCCTGAAGAGAATTACAGTCCTGAACATTACGCACTTCTCTGAAGATTTTCACATCATCAGCATACAACAAAAAAGAAGAATTTTTAATGGCAGAAGCAACATCGTTAATGAAAATGGAAAAAAGAAGGGGGCCCAGAACGGAGCCCTGGGGTACACCACTGGTTGCTTTGTATCTAAATGATGTTTGATCATTAACACTTACATAGCAATATCGCTCCTGGAGATAGCAACGTATAAGACCCACTAAGGAAGCGTGAACATCTAACAGAATGAGCTTGGCAAGCAATAACGAGTGGTTGACTACATCAAAGGCCTTGCTCATGTCACAGTAGACCGCATCAAGCTGGCTTCTACCAATGACTGCTGGGACAGCCTGCTCCATGAAGCATGCGAGGTTTGTGGAAGTTGAACGACCACGCATGAAGCCATGTTGATTAGGAATGAGGACGTGTTTAAGTGAGAAAGACAAGACCTTATGAAGAGATAACTCGAATATTTTAGAGGCAGAACAAAGAAGCGACACTGGCCTATAGTTCATGGGGTCGGTTTTTGGGCCTGACTTGAAAACAGGGAATACACGACAGATTTTCCATGATCGAGGGTACGTGCCAGACCGGAGACAGTTATTAAATATTGAGGTGAACACAGGAACAAATATATTTGCATACGTTTTTAGAATTGCAGCAGGAATACCATCTGGCCCAGAAGAAAACGAGGGCTTTAGCCGCTTGATGCTGGTCCGCACGATGTTCTCATCCAATTGGAAACAAGCGGAGTAACCGTCCTGGTGACAAGAGACGCTGCCGTCATCACTACCACCGCTAAGCCCAAACAAAGAAGAAAACTGACGAGCAAAGCAGTCGGCCGCATCTGCAACCTCATCGCCGTTGGAATCCAGTAGACGAATAGATTCTTTCGTTGTACTAGATCTAGAATGAATGTACTTCCAGAAGGCTCCCGGCTGATGAGTTGCTTTAGCTTCAACTGACGCCAGGTACAAAGCATGATCACGTTTGTGCAATATTTTGCATAGGGCACGTAGGCGCCGGAACTCCTGAACGAACTGATTCGCACCAGAGCGCTTCATCTTTCTGTGCGCGCGTTCTTTGAGTTTCAGGGCATCCCGCAATTCAGAAGAAAACCAGTGTGGGAACTTGAACTTCTTTGGTAAATATTGCGGGATGTATTTCTTCATACCCAAAAGCACAATCTCAGTAAAACGGTCAACTTGTTCATTGACATCAGAGTGGTCAATGACTGTTGACCAAGGGGCAGCAGAAAAGTAGCCATACAGCCCAACGTAATCTCCCCGGGCGAAAGCGTAGCGAGGTTGCGCATTGCTTGAAATTACAGAACGGTGGAGCATTGTAGGAAGGCAACAGGAAATAGAAAGAGGAGGATGATATTTGTCGGGTATTACTAAAGCACAATCAGAGCGCGACACATTAACGCCATCGAAGTTTGAAAAGCACAGGTCCAGAATGTTTCCACTGCAGTTTTTTATGTGATTACGCTGTGCCATGGAAGTGAAAGACGAAAAATCTAGTAACCTATTACCCTTCTGTTGAAAGTGGTGGTTGTAGTGGGAACAGGTGAGGTGGCTCCACTGAACGCCAGGAGCGTTAAAATCTCCAAGGAGGAGGACCTTGAGGTCGCAATGAGTAGTGAGCACCTGTTCAATGGAGGAGACTAACTTATTGAACGCGTCAGGAACTACATCAGGAGGAACGTAAAAAACACCAACTAGAAGTTTTTCAGTTTTAGAGATATGAATTTCGACCCATAAAGACTCACCTGCGTTTTCAATATCGCTACGTAGCACACACGGGAGAGATTTGTTAACTGCGAGAAGTACCCCGCCCCCCTTTCGTTTGCATCCAGTTAAGGCACGATCATTACGATATACATGGTAATTTTGACGAAAATAGTCATTGGATAGAATATCAGGGCACAACCAAGTTTCAGATATAGCTATTAACGGAAAGCAAGAAGCCAGAACATTACCAAAAAATTCAGTCGCCTTAGTTCGAAGACCTCGCACGTTCTGATAAAAAACATCTAAACTAGTCATTATTCTTTTTCTGATGTGTTGCGCTCAGAGCTGTGAAGCATGCCTTCGCGAAACATGCCTCGAAACTCCTTAAAGAGGCAGTCTTTCGGCCAAACAGCGGGGTCAATCAATAATAATAATAATAATAATAATAATTTATTCACTGTACATATGCAAATCTTTCGCCTCGGTCGGTATTCAGGCTTGCTTGGATCTTTCGTCTCGGTGGACCTTTCATATCGTTCAATACTGCGGTTCTTCGTGTTATATAAACGTCCGAAGCACCCTACAATCTCCTTCAATGCGTAATTCCGGGAAATAATAGCGAAAACATCTGGGATTTTTTTTTTCAAATTTATAACTTCGCCTAAATAAGGGATAATTTAAATCGAAATGTACTCGAGGAATTAGCCGTTCCACGTGGTCAGGGAAGAGAGGAAATGCTATTTCCGAACAGTAGCTTCACGAAGACGAACAGACTAGCTTAGAAGATACATACGCTATCACTCCCCTATCAGCAGGACAACGCCCACAACAAAAAGTTTTGCGGGTGCGCTGAGTTCTCCTTTATGTCCGTGTGCGCGTGTGCATGTGTGCGAGCGTGCGAGATTTGCTCATTTATCCTTAGTAACAACGGGCCAACCGCCTATCAAAAACGAGTATGGTTCTAACTTTACTCACCGTGAATTTACCCCCATAGGACTATGTGTTTCAATCCCTTTATCTCGAAACATTTTTTCAGGGGACCCCAAATGCCTCAAAACAGTGTT
>JABSTR010001461.1:0-7500 GCA_013339765.2 Haemaphysalis longicornis | reverse complement strand
GGCACAGGGTAAGGCGAAATTTTGAAAAAATGACTTTTTGTTTTTCTTCGCAATTAGGGAAGTTCAATTCCTTGTGCACATTTTCCACATTCACACTTGCCTTAAAAAGTCTTATTTCTCGCTAAAAAGCAGTTTTCCCGTAGGCAAGTAGTAAGTGCCCACATCCTCTTAAGAATGTTTTCAGGGTTTATTGTCATTTTTTTCCTCAAAAAACTTCCAGTTTCAGATGAAAATGCTTTTCTCGAACCAGCTGTAGTAAGAAATTGCATAGCTGATTTTTCAGCGAGGGCAATCCAAAGACCCTGTTGCACGTTTTTTTCACATTTGCCCTTTGAAGCTGTGCATAAAAAACATCTTTTTTGGGCTTCACACTCTAATGACTGCAACATTGGATGCTGTTCTTCCACTAAATGATGAAGCAACGCATGAGCCAGCATTTTAAAATCATTCAGACCAAAACCTGGGCGCAACACCACCATCAAGTGGCTTAAAGAGGTTGACCACAAGCAAAATACTGTGTGAACAAATCTGTACGATGGTGCACAAAATAGTCAAGGAAGGACAGACGACCGGGTGAAAAGCAAAAAAATGACTTTGACAGTGATTATGAAGCTGGTGCTTTTTAAATGAATGGCTCCATTGCTGTTTTTGGCAAAAAAGTATTGTTTTTCACCTCTTTTTTTACTTTAAACTCAATTATCTCAAAACAATGTTTTTTCTTACATAGGTACCATTATTTTCTATATCTTCCAAGACAACGAGCTGATTTTTTTTCCCTGTCATCTACATAACTTGTCACACCTGCTGTACTAGAATTGAAAATATATACGTAAGAGTTTTTTTGGTACGCAACTTTTAATACTAAAATAATGCCAAAATTTAGGTACTAACGGACAAAAAATTATAAAAAACTGATTTTTTTAGGAATGTTTATAATTCTAGTACAGTTAAAAGAGCACAAAATTTGAAAGAAAATGATATATACGTTATGTAGATACCTTTATTAGATGCGCAAGAAAAATGTACCTCAAAATGGCCAAAAATGCATGGGAACTATAGGGCTTACCCTGTGCCCTTAAGACAGCTGCGTCTCGTCTTTGGCTACGTGACAATATATATATAGCAGAACAGAAAGATACGGGACGAGGGACTCTGTAAGGACACATATCAAGGTTGCAGTCGTCATTGCCAGTGCTATTCGGCTGTTTCCGAAAATATTTAATAGTGCCGAATAACGTGTGTTTTGTCATGTTTCTTTGATATAGTGATAATAGGCGAAATATAAGTCGAGAAAAAATCCGCCGTTTTTTTCCCGGGAGCGGGAGTCGAACCCACATCTCGCGTTAACCAATTAACGCACCACACGCGTTATGCGTTATGCGGAGATGTGGGTTCGACTCCCGCTCCCGGAAAAAAACGGCGGATTTTTTCTCGACTTATATTTTCGCCTATTTATCACTATTTATCACTATATCAAAGAAACATGACAAACACACGTTATTCGGCACTATTAAATATTTTCGGAAGCAGCCGAATAGCACTGGCAATGACGACTGCAACCTTGATATATATATATATATATATATATATATCGCGTTTTGTCTCTCTGTCGCAACCTGTATTTCCTCCCTGTTTGCCGTGTAGCATTGTATGCGTACTTGTCCGTTTGTAACAACCCAACTACTTATCTGGTTCATTTTGGAAGCACTTGCGCCCTTTCTAGTCGCCCGAGTTTCACTCTTTTTCTGCTCTCCCTGTGTAACGTAGACGTCAAGTGACGAGCATCGGGAAAGGAAACGGCGTCTCTTCTGCTACTGCGGCTGCGTGGCCTTGGCCGGCTTCGTGGGTGTCTTGCTTGCCCTGCTCGGCTTGGGACATGCCAAGGGACACCCCAAGAAGCCGCTGGGCGCTCTCTCCTCCAACGTGTCGGGCGACTACATGGGCGCCAACTTGGCTGTAGAAAACGGCACCACACACCAGCCAAATGGGGCGCGCCGCAGCGCTGTGTCAACGGAAGAAGTAGACAACGCCACCGAATTCTTCCTGTTCGCGCTCAACGTGGACTAGTTCCTGATAGTTTTATTTGTATTGATGAAGCATACCGATCTTTAGCTGGTATTAAGCCTAATTATGTAGACAGCCTTTTTTTCTTCCGATAAGGTATGATAGTTGAAAACTGGACTGGTATTCCCTCCCTCGTGCTTTATATCCCACCAGTAGACAACTCATAGCCAGCGACACTCATAAAGTAAGGCTTTGCGACTTCCTATACATAAGAGTGCAGCCATCCGGTCAGTGGGCCTAAAACTGCCACGTAATGTTGGAGAGTTGATAAAATATTACCTGCTGCGCTGACGAAACAAAAGAAAATGAGTGCAATAATGACGAACAAAAAGTTGCCAAAACGAAAGCTAACATCAGATTCCACCGCTTCAGCTCCAGCCACTTCAGTTCCAGATTCCACAGCCACTCCAGTAGATAATATCATACATCCGTGCCCGAGAAAGTGGTAGGAAGGTTATTACGACGTTTTTTACCTATGGGGCCACAATATGTTTCTGTGTTCCGTAATCGATTTAAAGAATGATGCCGGTCCCCTGTACCCTGGAGCAGTCAAAGCGTTTTGATCAGTGTTTATGGGCTCAACTACCATGTCGCACCCATACAAGAAAGCGCACACTCCCCACTCGAGCTCGCGCGCACATCCACGCATCCACGCACTATACAACTTGCAAAATCAGGTGCAGAAGCTATATGAGCAAGTTCTAGTGTACTCTACTGCGATGCGCAGCTGATGGCAATATATACGGTTTGCGCCTCAGCGTTTTGTGCGTCCGGAAAATATCGCTATCGCTATTCTCGTCATAGGAATGGAGTGACCTACGAGATGCTATAAATTCTATTTGCCACCGTCGTTTTCGCCGAGGCAGCGACCATTGGCAACATAGGCGTCGTCTTCCCAACGCGAGGGAACCAAGTTCGATTCAGACAACGGGAAGAGATTTAACAGCGGAGCGGTTGTACAAGCCGTAAATTCGGTGTTTAAAAAAATACACAAAAAAACGCGAGCGCTCGTGACCACGTGCCTCGCTACGACCGCCGAATTCCCAGCTCCCGCAGTGGCTTTAGCAAAAGAAAAAAGAAAACTCCGCGTTGTCGCAAAGCACTATCGCGCATGCAATGCATGGCATGAGTAACACGATGATATCGATGCATATGACGATGAATACTACTAAAATAAAATAAACAGTTTGACACTTGAACTGATGCGTGGTGATACGTCATTCAATGCTCACATAAAAGAAACCCTGCAACCTCGCTATGGTTTACGCTTTGCCCGACTTAGTGCGAGGTTCGCCAGTTGAGCTGGTGGAAGTCTACAATGCTGAGGATGACTTTGCATCCACCACTAGCCGCTAAGAAGACGACGCCCTCTTCGATGCATATGACGACGATTACTAGCACTGTATATACCCAGGTAAACAATGATACACCAAACTTGACTATGTGTCCCGCAACGCTCACTTACAACAGCTTGGCCATTAAAGTCTTGCACATGAGTGCAAGCTTCCCTGATTTTTTTTGAGACACTTGATGCGCCTTCGCTTATCGTCATCACTGTTTTGTGAAACCCATTGTGTAAAGTTGGCTTTCCCGCAGGGTGACTTGGCGCTACATGGAAGGCAATCAGTGACGCATAGAAAGATCGAATCAATTGCAGTCAGGGCTGCAGCAATTAAAAATCTAAACCACCCACACTTCTCACTCGAACTTCGGAAAACAGTCAGCGGTGTCATTGCTTGTGAAGGGAACTGTACGGTGGAGCGGGCCCTCCCAAGGATTTGTCAGGAATTGCTTCCCCGCAACAGCAATTCAAATGACGACTTAGTGAATGCGTGCGACCTTCCTTCAACTAAGAAGTGTATGTTAGAACGTGTGTTGAGGCTTACAGAAAGCGATCTTAGAACAATTTTATCAGCGAAAAAAGACAGGGACTGAGAGAGAAGAAAACAGCACTATCGCGAGCTGCTTGCTTCTCTCTAGGTCTCTGTCTTTTTTCTCTGGTAATATGGTTCTAAGTGACTACCAACTGGCCCAACTTTCGGCCTTAATCTTACAAGGTTAATGACATAAATAGCAAAGCACGCTTACGCTAACAGCGAATATGCACTTACAAGGTCTAGGAAGGAGACGAAAGAGAAGAAGAAAATGATCCCTCCTGCGTGAGTACTCGCCAATACTCTAGAGGAACAGGAGAAGAAGAACAAGAAAAGCAAACAAAAATGTGTTTGTTCCCGCTTCCATAGGAACCAGTAAAACACGAAAGTGAAATGTGCCTTCACAGGAGCAGTTGAATGTTTATTGTGCATCGATATGAACTTGCACGTCGCTATATAGCACCGTTATACGCATCGATGTTAGACACTGGATTGCACGCGCTGGAACATTGCGTAAATCCGACTGACACCACAGGCGCCATAGGTCGGCGTACTCACTCGTGAGTACACTCATTTGTACTCATTTGTACTCAAACTCACGAGTGAGTACGATGATGAGTGATCACACACCCAGAAAAAAAACAGTGAGTACGATGACGAGTGAGTACAGGGGTAAGTCCACTACTCGTGAGTACAGTACTCATGAGTACACTACTCATGAGCATGAGTACTCATGAGTACAGTAATCATGAGTATGAGTACTCATGAGTTTGAGTACTAATGAGTATGAGTACTCATGAGTACACAGCACTCATGAGTACAATACTCATGAATACTGTGTAATCATGAGTACTGTGTATTCATGAGTATATGCACTCCTGAGTACAGTGGTGCAAACAAGTTTTATCACGAGCTCGAGTCCGGACGCGCGTGTACGAGTCGCAAACATTTAGCGGTGCCACTGTGCAGCTTAACTGTCAAGGATGGTAAAATTAGGCAACGAAAACTGCACCTCCCTCCTTTCCCGGTCCCTGTTTGGCGCTGTAAGCGTTTTTCGGCGGTCGCTCGCAAAGGGGTCATGGTGAAGAGGGAAAAAGGAGGGGGTGAGGGCCCGAGGAACGCGGCCGCAGTTGCTCTTCTCTGATGGGACTTGTTGACTGCCGCAGTTATTTTTGTTGACGCGGCCTGTGAACGCGTGGCGGCTTCATTGCGCTTGCTCCCTTCCAATTGTTTTAGGGGAGAGGCGGTGGAGGCTGCTAACAACGCACAAACTAGACGTACTGAAGTCCCTCTTTTTCGGTCTTCAGAAGTTTCCGTAGACGCATGTCACGCTGTGTAGTCGTTTCGTGAGCCGAACCGCTCATTTCAACAGTCGCAGTTAATTTACGTAACTCGCGTCAAACCGACTGCGTGGTTTGTACGTTTGTCTCACCGTTCGCTGTGTGCGTATTCAAGCGACAGTTTGGCTGATGTACGTGCGCCCATATGGTTTTATTAGGTTCTCGTTTTGAAACATTTTGCTCAGGTTCGCTAGTAATATGGTCTCGTGTAGTGCCATTTACAAGTGAGCATATAGCCCCACCGTGCACTACGGCGTGCAGGCGCGGCGGTGGAATTTGCCCCAGCAATGGAAATAAAATATCCGAGTACACTAAGCTAAGCACGTTTGTGAGTTGTGAATCGGACATCATAATATCCAGTTCAACGCGTGCGGCGCCTTGTTTAGCCTCGCATATTTTGTCGAAGAGCTCTGTCCTCTTGCCGCTGGAGGAGCGTTTTGCTTTCGAATGGCTTTACTTTCGAGTGGCAACCCGATTCGCCGCTTCTCGTTTATATGCCACTGTGTAATGAGGGCGCTGACGATGATGGTGAATTTCGGTGGTTGTTATTCCCCTACCTTCAGTACTGTTTACAGGCGGGGCGACCACCCCTCGCTTGCAACTATACCGCCGAGTTTAAGCTCGCACTGTGAGAGGCCTCGTGAAGGAATCGTTTTTAATTGATGAACGCCAACGCCAGACGCCGGGATTGTCGCTTAAGCTCGCATCTTGGAACGTCTCGTAAAACATGTGGATTGCACATAACGACGTCACCGCACTTTTTGATCGATCGCTGTCAGCTTCATCCGCGTTGCTCGAGATAAGAGCTGCAGATTTCCACTGTGCAACCAACCCACCAACACGGCAATACAGTGACGTCAGTGCAAGCTATCACGCCTCCGAAAAACGCGTCTACAAACTTTGTTCTCGAGTACACAAAGCACGGCAGAGCAGTTCTACGCTGCTGTAACGGCTGCCAAGTACCGGCACCAACTGGGTGCCCTGCGGCCCGCCCCCCCCCCCCCCGAACACACACACACACACACTGTTTGACTGGGCCATTCTAGCTCAGTCACCACTGTTCGATTCACTTCACTTTATTTCCTTAAAGACCCCACTGGGGGTGTTACATAAGGGGCGCGTTGTACAACATAGATACAAAAGCCACAGGTTAACAATACAGATGCATGATGTTGCGACGTTGCCCTGCTCAGTCCGCCATCGACGCGGCGCAGAGGAGAGCGATGAAGTTGTCGAGCCGACGGTGATTTAAAGCTGCATTCATATACAATATATACAAAGGTAGTAAGAGGCGTTACATGGCTCGCACAAAGGCACTTCTCAACTCAGTGCCTCCGATGAAATGCCGCGGCACAGCCGCTGCTTCAGGGCTGGTTTTATACCCCCGGGGTTCCGCCGCAGCCGCGTGCAGTTCGAATATTTCCAATCAGGACTATCACTGGCCGCAGTTTGAAATCCGGCGAATGCAGGCGAAGTGATTGCGTCAGCCGAGCCGACGAATGGAAAAGGGAAGGCGACTCAGCGGCGCCGTCTCCAGAGTCTACTCGTCGCTGCGTGTCTTTTGCGGGCCGGTCGTCCCAAGCATGATTTGGTGCCGCCGTCTCGATGGGAAAAGAGAGTAGACTCGGCGGCGCCGTGTGCCGCCAGTTGCGGCACGTCTGCCGCGGGCTGGCTGACCGAGGCGCGAATCGGGCCCACCGTCGGCGCGTCACCAGGTGCAGCAAATTTGTGTCGGGTGCTTTGGGTTAACCGCACACACACGCGTAGAAAAATTAGTAAGATCAGACCCGTGTGGGTTTTGGCCTAGCTGTTAACGGAAATAGACACAACGACGCGTAGCGCCCGTCCTGGTCCCTTTTCGCGGCGGGACCTCCCTCTTTGGCTTTTCGCGCGCTAGCCGTTTTCGTCTTTCTGTTTATCTCTTACTTTGCGGCGGCTGGTGGCGGTTGCGAGGGGTACGGTTGCGCAATGTTCGCAGAATTCGGAACAGCGGCGGCAGCGTCTCTTTCCAGATGGTTTTAAAGACGATAGTCCTTTCTTTGCCACTTGAGCGCGACAGTGTTGTTCCTGTCAGTCTGTCTGTCTGTGTCCGTCATAAGGATAATTCATTATTGCAACTTAATATCACGCCCCGCTGTACACATGGGAGCTACTGGGGTCGCCGTTAAGTAGCTTCATGTACATAATGCGCCCTCTCTACAACTGGCCAACTGCCCCGCGAT